>JARKHS020015724.1:0-34662 GCA_030143305.2 Amblyomma americanum
CTTGAAACCCTTTAACCGCCGACCTTAAGATTTAATTTGCGACCAGGATGGTCGCTTTCGTTCGGGAGGGGGAATGTTGTAAGCACTGTGAGTGACCTTCATCTTCATCTCAGCGTAATCATCATCGGTCATCGGGTCGTGCGAAGAAGACGAAGTGTTGCTAAGCTGTGACTAGTCGGTAGCTGCTGCTTCGGCCTACCTGAAGTAAAAAGGTGAATTTGCTGGTGCGTTCTTCTGCCTCACAATATATATATATATATATATATATATATATATATATATATGCGATGGCGTAGAGGTAGAACATCCGCCTCGCGTGCAAGAGGACCGGGGTTCAAATCCTGGTGCCGCGCAATTCTCCACCGGGTTTAAAAAAAAAAAGAAAAATCCGCGTGTCGATGGAATTGCATAACCATAACCAGGCCTGGAGTGCGGCCTTATCTCGGTGACCAGAACCGAAAACGCACTCTCTCACCAGAGCAGGAGTTGGCCACCCTGGTGTAGTACTTGGCCACAACCTTCTATGATCAAACCAATTAACCCTCGGCCCTCAGTCCCCAGCGGCTGCAGAGCAACTGACCACGGCGGCGGTCAGACCTGTGACGCAGCGGAGGGTGCTAAGAATCTCTGGCTCCGGACAGGCCGCCATTGGAATCTGAACCTGGCAACGTTTAACGCTAGAACTTTAGCTAGTGAGGCTAGCCTAGCAGTGCTGTTCGAGGAACTAGCGGGAATTAAATGGGATGTGATAGGGCTTAGCGAAGTTAGGAGGACAGGTGAGGCGTATACAGTACTAAAGGACGGACACATACTGTGCTATCGCGGGTTAAAGGATAGACGAGAACTAGGTGTGGGTTTCCTCATTAATAAGGATATAGCTGGCAACGTAGAGGAGTTCTACAGTATTAACGAGAGGGTAGCAGCAATAGTAATTAGGCTGAATAGGAGGTACAAGCTGAAAGTGGTGCAGGCCTACGCGCCCACATCCAGCCATGATGACCAGACCGTTGAAAGCTTCTATGAGGACGTAGAATCAGCAATGAATAGAGTAAAATCGCAGTACACTGTACTGATGGGCGACTTCAATGCGAAGGTGGGCAAGAAGCAGGCTGACGACCACGCGGTAGGTGACTATGGGATAGGCTCTAGAAATAGCAGGGGAGAGTTATTAGTCGAATTCGCGGATAGAAATAATTTACGGATCATGAATACCTTCTTCCGCAAACGAGAAAACAGGAAGTGGACCTGGAAGAGCCCCAATAGTGAGATTAAAAATGAAATCGACTTCATACTATGCGCTAAACCTGGCATCATTCAGGATGTGGCCGTCCTCGGAAGGGTGCGTTGCAGCGACCATAGAATGGTAAGGTCTAGAATTAGCTTAGACTTGAAGAGGGAACGGAAGAAGCTAGCGAAGAAGAAGACCATTAACGAGTTAGCCGTAAGAGGGAAAGCACAGGAGTTTAGGATAGCGCTGCAAAACAGATACTCGGCTTTAACTGAGGAAGATGATCTTGATGTTCATTCAATGCACGATAACCTGACATCAATAATTACGGAGTGCGCAGTAGAAGTAGGCGGTAGGACAGTTCGAAAAGATACCGGGAAGCTATCTCAGGTGACGAAAGATCTGATTAAGAAGCGCCAAAACATGAAGGCATCTAACACTACCGATAGAATAGAACTAACGGAGCTATCAAAGTTAATAAATAAGCGCAAGGTAGCCGACATAAGGAAGTTTAATATGGAGAGAATCGAGCATGCTATAAAGAACGGAGGTAGCCTAAAAACAGTGAAGAGGAAACTAGGCATAGGTAAAAACCAGATGTATGCATTAAGAGACAAGCAGGGCAATGTCATTAGCAATATGGATAAGATAGTTAACGTAGCCGAAGATTTCTACACTGAGCTGTACAGTAGCCAATGTAATCAGAGCGCCAATGAGAAAGACAGCAGTGCACAGCAATGCGTCATCCCGCCAGTAACGAAAGATGAAGTAAAGAAAGCCTTAGAAGCAATGAAAAGGGGAAAAGCAGCTGGGGAGGATCAGGTAACAGCAGATCTGTTGAAGGATGGAGGGGACATCGTGCTAGAAAAACTAGCCACCCTGTATACGCAATGCCTTATGACCTCGACTGTACCAGAAGCTTGGAAGAATGCAAACATTATCTTAATTCATAAGAAGGGAGACGCCAAGGACTTGAAAAATTACAGGCCGATCAGCTTACTATCCGTTGCCTACAAAGTATTTACTAAGGTAATCGCTAATAGAGTCAGGGCAACGTTAGACTTTAATCAACCAAATGATCAGGCAGGCTTTCGTAAAGGATATTCCACAATAGATCATATTCACACTATCAATCAGGTGATAGAGAAATGCGCAGAATATAACCAACCTCTATATATAGCTTTCATTGATTACGAGAAAGCATTCGACTCAGTGGAAACCTCAGCAGTCATACAGGCATTGCGTAATCAGGGGGTAGAAGAGCCTTATGTCAAAATACTGGAAGATATATATAGCAACTGCACAGCTACTATAGTCCTCCATAAAGTCAGCAATAAAATTCCAATAAGGAAGGGCGTCAGGCAAGGAGACACGATATCGCCAATGCTGTTCACCGCATGTTTGCAGGAGGTATTTCGAGGCCTGAATTGGGAACAGTTGGGAATAAGAATAAATGGAGAATACCTAAATAATCTGAGATTTGCTGATGACATTGCCTTGCTGAGTCACTCAGGAGGTGAACTGCAAATCATGATCAACGAGTTAGACAGGCAGAGCAGATCGATGGGTCTAAAAATTAACATGCAGAAAACCAAGGTAATGTTCAACAGTCTAGCAAGGGAACAACAGTTCACAATTGGCAGCGAGAGCCTAGAAATTGTGCCGGAATACGTCTACTTAGGGCAGCTAGTGACAGCTGATCCGGATCATGAGAGGGAGATAACTAGAAGGATAAGAATGGGGTGGAGCGCATATGGCAAATTCTCGCAGATCATGAGTGGCAGTTTACCAATTTCCCTCAAGAGGAAAGTGTACAACAGCATAATCTTACCGGTACTCACCTACGGGGCAGAAACGTGGAGGCTAACGAAAAGAGTTCAGCTTAAGTTAAGGACAACGCAGCGAGCCATGGAAAGAAAAATGATAGGTGTAACGTTAAGAGATCGGAAGCGGGCAGAGTGGGTGAGGGAACAAACACGGGTTAATGACATCCTAGTCGAAATCAAGAGAAAGAAATGGGCTTGGGCAGGGCATGTGATCCGAAGGCAAGATAACCGCTGGTCTTTAAGGGTAACGGAGTGGGTTCCAAGAGAAAGTAAGCGTAGCAGGGGGCGGCAGAAGGTTAGATGGGCGGATGAGATTAAGAAGTTTGCAGGCAAAGGGTGGATGCAGCTGGCAAAGGATAGGGTTAATTGGAGAGACATGGGAGAGGCCTTTGCCCTGCAGTGGGTGTAGTAAGGCTGATGATGATGATGATGATGATGATATATATATATATATATATATATATATATATATATATATATATATATATATATATATATATATATATATATATATATATATATATATATATATATATATAGGGAAAAGGTTAAGGGAAGTAGTCCCTTCTCAAACACACATTTATTGTCGACGTTTCGACCACGAGTAATACCAGTGTTGGCGGACGTCAAGAACAGGCAAATGATTTTAGCCAGTAAAATGGTTAGCCAAATTCTAAAAGGTAACTTTAACTCTTACCTACAGGCAGCTGACTGCAATACGCGACTTGTAGCCGGCCGTTAGTAATAGCCATATAAGCTTTTATAATTTCAAAAACGTAATTACCTTCGACGTTTCAGCTCAACAAATTTGGGCCATTTATTGCGCCATTCGAAAATCACGCGCCTGTGGGGGTGCAAGGCCACGTCCATCAAATCATGACACTCCCTGACACAAGCGCCACGTGACACTCTCTGGCCGCCCGCCCTGGTGCAGCGAACTGGCGAGGAGCGGGAAGTACTGCAGCCCGAGCAGGGCAGAGATTGTCGTGTGGTGCCTGCGTCAGTGAGTGACGCGTTTGAATGTCATCGCTTTGCGTCGTTTTGCAGGCTCGCGACTTTTGAATGGCCCAAATAAGTTGAGCCACAGCGGCGAGAGTAATCGCGCTTTCGAAAATGTAAAAACTGACATGGCTATTACTAATGGTCGGCTACAAGTCGCTAGCTGCAATCAGACACCTATAGATAATAGTTAAAAGTTAACTATCTTAATTTAATTGACCACTTTACTCGTTAACATCATTTGCTTGATTTGACGTCGAACAACACTAGTATTATGCCGCAGAACACTTCTCAGCAGCTGCGGTGGCTGAGTGGTTATGGCGCTCCGCTGCTGGCCCGAAAGACGCGGGTTCGATCCCGGCCGCGGCGGTCGAATTTCGATGAAGGCGAAATTCTAGAGGCCTGTGTACTGTGCGATGTCAGTGCACGTTAATGAACCCCAGGTAGTCGAAATTCCCGGAGCCCTTCACTACAGCGTCTCTCATAGCCTGAGTCACTTTGGGACGTTAAATCCCCATAAACCAAACCAAACAGAAAGCTTCTCATTACCTGTGAAGGCCTATCTACAAAAATGAGTGGCCGGCAGCTTTGAAATACCTGGTTTATGTAGGTAATATGAACCATTGCTGAAAAGGCTAAATTCCATCAAGCATGCAGTCTTCAGAAAACAGCTCAACCAATGACTGCTAGAGGATAAAAATTCTGCACTTGAACTTAGAGAGTGTTACTTTCCTCAAAAAGGTCGCACCTCAATTCTCTGCACTTTGTGCAGTGACTGCAACGCAACAGATTTTCTACGCGTTTTTCGTGGACGCCTTCGCAAATCGAGATAATCACCACGTTTTTAAGAAGCGTTGTCCTGCAATCCGCCAAAGAAAGGCCTTCATATGCAATTAGATCCTCGATGGAAAAGTTGCGAACCATTTCAAACCACAGGTGATCATGGGGTTAAAGAGAGCAGAAGTACTCTACTGCACTGGTGCCTCAGGTTTCTGCCCAAGCGCTAATGTGTAATTCTAAGACACGACTGACGTCATCTCCGCTGCTTTTCACATGGGGTGTTAGAGCTGACTGCGTTGTTTTCATATGTGCTGCCCAAATAGAAATGCGGAGAGGCAGACGCTGCTCGCTTCAGGTATCAGAGCGCAGCGGCCACATGCTTGTTTCTAACACATCTTTTTACAGCGGCTGAACCGAACCGTAACTAGAGAGGTTTTCTGGCTATTTTTATCTATTTTCAGGATGCTAAAGTTGTCTACAAAAGGTGACGGCGGCAGCTCGAAACCGTATTTACGCAAATAATGAACTGATATTGTTCACAAAATGCCAGAAATTATCGGGTTTTGTTAATTCCGGGGATGTAATATTCTCAAACAATTTAGACCAGTAATAATAAAGCAACAAGATAGTATGATGAAATGCTTGCTTCATCCGGAAGTACACACCTCCTAAATATAAAAGGCAGATTTTAGCGCAGTAAACGTGCTGAGAGGCTACGTTAAACAGCTTTATTTCAAAACCGCACATAAACTCTTGTAGTGGTACATAATGGTGTCCGAATAATAATAAATGTTTTTTTTTTGGGGGGGGGGGGGGAGGAAATGGCGCAGTATCTGTCTCATACATCGTTGGACACCTGAACCGCACCGTAAGGGAAGGGATGAAGGAGGGAGTGAAAGAAGAAAGAGAAATAGGTGCCGTAGTGGAAGGCTCCGGCATAATTTCGACCACCTGGGGATCTTTAACGTGCACTGACATCGCACAGCACACGGGCGCCATAGCGTTTTGCCTCCATAAAGACGCAGCCGCCGCGGTCGGGTTTGAACCCGGGAACTCTGGATCAGTAGTCAAGCGCCCTAACCACTGAGCCACCGCGGCGGGTGTGTCCAAAGGCAAAACTAGAATTCAATACAGTACACTCACTGCTTTAGTGCGAAGCGCTACCACAGCAAGCGGCTACTATCTATTGCATAAAGAAGAGAGAACCACTCGAGACCTGCTGGGTTTTGGATTCCCCGCGGAATGCTCTTAATCGCAGTTCGTCCTGTAAGGTGACGTATAGAAGTACTGACACTAGATATGTAGTGTTTTTTTTTAGTAATGCATAGTCCTCTAGGCTATGAAATATGACGCTTATTAGCATATCGTCACCAACAGCAGACTGAGCAACACAAGAGAAGGGAGCATTTATTACGAGACAGTGTAAAAAAAATTGATTTCTGACAGCCAAAGATAGGATGTGCTCACTATTCGAGCGCGTAGAATACGCGAGCTAATACGGTGCTTTTAATTGACGCATAATGCAAGTTTTGAAAATGTGCTGTTGGGTTAGAGAGCTGTGCCATAAACAGCCGACGTTCATTAATTTATAAGCGACGCTAATGAAGAGCTAGCCGCCACTATTGTGAGCGAATTATCTCACTCGTAACTTCCAACCATGGACCTCTCACTTTGCGTCGGTTTTTGATGCTTGCGTTCTATTTTCCGATTGAATGGTTAATCTACGAACATCAGCCTTGTAGGAAAGTTCCTGACCTGATCAGGAGAAAACGTCGAGCGTCAGGTTGTGTTGGGATTAGCCAGTTTTAATATAGTTCGTAGAGCGTGGTTTCAAAGTTAGATCGAGCTTAATATGTTGCTCAATGCTAGGTTGTCAATAAAACGCTTGAACAAGCTCAATTTCCAAGAACTGCTAATTTAGATCAACGCCGTCATAAATGGGAAGGCTTCTTACTCACTTATGTAGACTTTTTTGTTTCGCTTCGGAAAGAGTATACAAACAGTAATTCATGATGTACAGAGAAACTGCGAAACGCAAGTATGAATCTAACAGCGTTTGTAGTTGCTCGTGCAATCTCGACTCCTACTCAGTTTTTTAGATCCTTTTTGGACATGTATTGATGCAGTACTTCGTAGGCGGAAGTCTAACTCAATTCTTCTGCCCTCTAGATTACAACGCCAATTTCCTCATTTTTTCTTCCTCCCCCCCCCCCCCCCGCCCCACTGCTATGTGACCGCCACGCAGGTTATACGCCAAGGTTTTGTAAGCCATATTGGGGAGCCGCAGAAGGTGAGTAGAGTATATTTTCCTGCGTTTAAAGCTCGGCGGAATCTAAATTCTTTAACTCAAAAGGTCAATTCGGAAATCGACATCAATTTATTTTTAACAAGTTTGCACCTTTTGTCTGGAGAATATATGCAAAGAATAACAGGACAGAATATCAGTTGCCATAATAATCTTGTGCTATTAGGTAAGGATAATATTGCTCACTCGTCCAATTTTCTGTAGTTTACATTGCAAATGCTGCTGCGTTTTTTTTTACCTGATGCATTGTCTTCAAAAACAGAAAAATATCAAGTCAAGCAGTTACATTCAAGCAGCCTTCAATCAGCAGTTGCGTACAGTCAAGATTTACCTTATAGCCCTCCCACCACACAGTTCAACCTCGTGACGTAGACCGGTGATGACTCTGTGACAATTTTTGAAGTCAGCAGCTGTGTAACCGAGCTCTGGAGGACCGCCAAAAATTCCGCTGACACACCGCAGTTTACTTGCCGAATTCGCCAATCACGGCGATATCTGAACACTAATATCTGGGTCTCTTCTGGCTGATAAAATTGCCACCTGCAGTGAAAGTCGCATCTTTGTTTTCTAGAATGCGGTATTCCATTGGCATCGGTCAAGGGCAGTTTGTCATCAATATTGATTTAGTATATAATTATATTTAGCGCCTCATTTTTGTTGTTGGGAAAAATCAAAATGCGAGATATCTGTTGCCCTATTCGGGTTTGTTAGATTACAGCACATAGCCTAACAAAGCGGTATTCATGGCTGCTCTGGCTTACCGACTTATTGTGTTATTTCGCTGTGTATGCATGAGAAAAGAAACAGGCCGCAGCAAGTATCATTCTTGCAGAGCAGTAGTGTAGGTTTTAGTTTTGATAAGGCCGTAGCCAATCACTGGTCCCAGCATATAGTCTAAGTAAAAGTGAACACATTAACATTATAACGATCGCCATTATTTACCAAACCAGCGACTAATAATGGAATAGTCACGGATACTGCCAGGAGAACAGAGCTGCAATTTTGTTTCTCAGGAATGTGTTGCTTAGGAAGTATTCAGTGTTTGTTTGTGTGAAATGTTTTGTGCCAGAATTGATTTGGGTATACGAGCATAAAAGCAAATTAAGTACGGCAGGCACATGATAACCTATAGTTTTTTCCACAATTTTGAAAAAAATATGCACCAATGTTTTCGCTTTCTGAGTTGGCACTTTATTCAATAATCATAGGCGGATGCTTTTGATTGATCATTATATCATTCAATTGCGCGAACTGTTTTCCTTTGTATCGTAATAAGCTTGCCGAATTAAGGTGAACTTGCATTTTTCAGGGTAAGCATAAAGTAAGCAATTCCTGAGTAAAACAGTACGTAGTATAAATGTAGTCATGTCCAAAAGCTACCAACTATTGCATTAAACGAAGAAACCAAGTTAGAAACAAGCAACGCACATCCTTGTAATGCCTGACATTCACATACACAATGGTATTAGACAAAGCTGTGCATAAGCATTTGGTACAATTTGAGTCTAGGCCCCAGATACCAAGTTACAATATGAATTTTTTAAGGCGCCTTTGAACAAAATTCGCACTGTTAAAGAACGAATAATTAAGAGAAGAAATGGAACTGAGCCGGATAGTACAACGCATATTCATTAATTTCAAAAAGCCGTTTTATGTTATGAATCATGAAATCAAAAAATTGTGGGAACTTAAATGTTTTGAACAACATATTGTCAAGAACTTTTCGAAAACGGTCATTATGACTTCCTGATGACCTACGGCAAAAGAAAAGAAGACCTAAACTTGTCAAATTTAACGAACTCCTAGTTTTTTTAACTTTTCTTAGTCGCTACTTCTTTTGCAGCGAAAACTGAATCGCTTTGTGGAATGGTGGTATTACCGGATGTTATTTCTATACCTATTAAATGTCCTGGCCATGTCGTCAAGAAGCTTCTTAGTGTCCTTTGATATAATGAGTCACAGTGAGAAGTGAAAGCACAAGGCTCAAAACACAGCTGGAACTAATTCTTGCTGCAGTGCACAGCAAGGTGACCAATTAAGTTTAGGCCAGAATCACGTACCTGCAACTAGCGGATAAAATGGCCTCCGATCAGCTTGCCCACTGTTCTCAAATTGTGGGGCACTCTGGCAGGCTTCTTCTGTCGGAAACAGCAGGCAGAATTTCAGCGCTGGGCATCAAAGGTGACCCAGTTGAGCAACGATGATTGCAGAACTGATGATTCCAAGCCGGGTTTCATCAGCAAGGCACTGGTCCTTTGCTGGCACTGCCGTCCCGTAGTCGCCAGTGAAGCCGTGATGACTACTATGCAAACAGCAGATTAGGAAGGAATCTCTCTCAGAATTGTGTACACTGCCTTTTCAAAAGGCGTGCTCTAGCTATCACTGGTTTCTTTATCTCTGGCTAATTTGCCATCCATAATGTCGCAAATAGGGTGCATTTTATACCAACTAGAGAACGCAGCAATTGCTATTTCTCACAACAATAAGTGCGCAGCAGGTACCCTGTAATTTTTTCGCGCACATATTTTCCACCTGCAATACCAGTATACTCCTTAGCGAAAAAAGGCTGCGCTAAAAATGCATTTCGTATGCACTGTATTAATTTGGTATTAGTTTTGCCATTCTTGCCCCTATGCTTATATTGCCATATGAATGTTTTCTAAGTATGTTAGGGGTACTATTTTGAACGTTGTTACAAATGCATTAAAAGTGCATTTTCTGTCCGCTTAGTTTATTTAATATATATAAAAACTCGATTACGCATCTAGAGAACGCAGCAATTGCTATTTTTCAGAACAGTAAATGCGCAGCAAGTACCCCGTAAATTTTGGCGCTCGTACTTTTTTCACTTACTATACGAGCAGTTTTTTACTACATTTTCGTCATGTGCATCTTGTAGAGGGAGAGAAACAACTTCAATGAAGCACCAGTTAATGAACGCCCGGAGGGAAGCCCGTCGCCCCAAGCAATCGGCCAGAATCCCTTGGGACAAAGCAGCAGCAAGGGGTTGACTGTTAATGTTCAGAAAATTATTGCACAATCTCAACAGTATAAATCTTGTTGTTTCTTTAACTAAGTTTCGAACTTTTCTGACAGTTTGGAAGGAATTTTTTATATGCGTTTAAAAACAAAAAGCGCGATTGGGATGTCCCTTTGGAAACTAAGGAATGGGCTTTCGTGAGGTCCGCACCTATTTTAGGCGAAAAATCCTTGCTTTAAACCGCAACAATAAATGCCGCCTCAAAGGGCTAACTCTTTTTCCTGTCGTGGAAAAGGTGCTTTATCTTTAAAACCATATTCTGCTCCAAGGAAAATGAGGTTTAAAATTAAGTGCAGTCGATGGAACCAAGGTCTATTGAACAAGAATTTTCAAAACTATGAGCTTTGTCAAACTGTTCTATATCTTATCCAATTTTATAGACGAAAGCAAATTTTTCAGATAATACTTTAAGAAAAATGCAAGGGTGTCTGTTTTAAAAAAAAACTAAATTGCTTTAAAGAAATTTTGAAACGACAATTGCCTGTCTTTACAACCGAAAAAAAAATCTAAAAAGAATAAAAATACCAGCTCTTTTAGTTTTTTTCGCTGTACTCCATAAAGTTGTGCACACCATTGGGCGAAACAGCTGGACGAACCCTTCGCGGGGTCGTTGCGGTACCAAATCGAAGACAAACTTTGCGGAGGCCCCACAAATGCCACAAATGGCATCGGGAACGTGAAAAAATTGGCGGTGGTTTAGCTCTGGTTGAACCTGGAGTGGCGCGATAGCTACCGCTGGCTGAGTGAAACTTGGTCACGTGACCAACCACGTGACGAACCACGTGATCAGCCACGGCGCCGCGCCGCCAGCAGATGCTCCGCACCACGTTACTAACCACGTGACAGCGTGGCGGCGCATTCACGGCTTGGTGGCGCGCAGCCACAGGGTGGCGGCGCCGCCACGCTGAAGGTTCCAAATGCTACCGTAATGTAGCTATCGCTACAAAACTTTACAAAACGGTTCCGTAGTCCAGCAAAAACTCACCCAAATTAGAAAGTAACCAAGGCGCTGCCACCGGGGCTTGTAATCCAAGCATTTTTGACCGCAGCGGTGGCCAAGTGGTTGAGCATCCGCCTCGCATGCGGGAGGTGCGGGGTTCGATCCCCAGTGCCGCCGGGTACCCACCGGTGATACAATGGGTACAAGCTTTCCCCTGGTCTGGTGCTCGGCTTATTTAGGGTGAAATGCTTGGGAAATGGGTCCCTGACCCCACCTTGAGAAAAAGAAAAAATACCTTGTGACATGGCGCTCTTTGGCCATAGCTGCCCTTGCGCCATAAAAATCCATAATCATCATCATCACCAAGCATTTTTTGATCCCTTAAATAAAGTTGAATTACGAGGCGGCATCCTCAGAATCAATGCCACCTATATAGGCGATAGAGTCAACCGCTGCTGGACGCTGCTGGCTCAGAAGATGTGCCGCATTTCAGGGCGCGCGCGGCCTATGGTGGCATAGGCGGCCATCCACAACGTCTACACTCCGCTGTTTTCACAAGCGGTTTATGGATCGTTGCGACGCGGAAAAAAAAGAATAAACAATAAATGGAAACTAAACTAGTTTCTTAGCTTCAAATGAAATGGCGCCACTTGTTTACAAACAGCGCGGAAGCGTTTGAATCTGGCGTTCGCATTCATAGTTAGTTGGCTCACATTGGCCAATGAGAGCCGTAGAAATAGAGGTAAATAGTGTCGTGCGATTATCTTAGGAACTGGTGCAAAATAACTGCTGTCGAGTGCGATGCAAGAAAACAATAACAATACAGAAATATCAAAAAAGTCATTTCCTGGATTCTTTAAACATTGGCACCAGCAATTTCATGTCGCTCAGCCGGCCTTTAAACAAAAATTTCGAGCTACTTTTTAACAGTTGCAACAAAACGGCCTCCTTCGCTTATATGAAAGGTATTTTTTTTAATACGGGCACACGCTTCAATTATCTCGATCGCAGATCGGGTGACACAACCGAATATGGAGGTGCACAACATCTTTAAAGAATTTGTCATACTGAATATCCGCTTTCATTTACACAAGAGGCTGACATTTTTTCTTCAAAGATGAATAAACTGATCCATCGAACCTTTCTGAGAAAGAAACTACATTATATATTTCCAAACACGTTTTCAGCAGACGAATTTTTTTCTTTTACATCACGAAAATCCGCAAAAACGTTTCTAACCAAACAAAAAACAAACTTCTCGAATGTGCGCGGAACTGACCCAAAAGATATGCAAAAATATTTATGCAGACGAATATTACTGTTCCTCTATGTCAACTGTACTTTTGCCAAACGCTTTCGCACTTTTGGTAATGCTGACTGATTTGTTAAGAGAGTACTTCTGATACCTCCGATGCCAATTCTTGTTACGATCAAGATTGATTCATTTTTTAAACGCATGGTCACGCTAGGAAGCCTGAAATAGTCACGGAATTATTCCCGAAAGTGCATTCATATCAAGCCAATACGTCGCAGCGATTAATTGAGCGTGGTCAGTGAACCTATTTAGACAATGCATAATACGAGAATGATGGTGGCCTATAGTGATTACTGATCCAAGAGAAACCTCTGATTAAAGATTTTGCATGGAATGGGTGCACATCGCATATTTTGTGATCACTGTTATATTCTTGCTACCCTTACCAACACAGATTGTTTTTTGGCGTCATTTCTAGCACTTTCCGGCTGCCTTAAGTACGAGAGGTGTCAGCAAGGTTCGGCAACCTGCGGCGAAAACAACTGCGCGTATATCAGGAGCGGAGGGAAGCCTCTGCGATGCACGACTGACCACGCTTTTAGGTGTTTCTGCAGGGGCAATCGTTGGAGAAACCGCTTCGGAAGGTGTGTCTCAAAACGCAGATGCTCTTGAAGCTAATAAAAGTTTCGCATCAGTAGAGACTTTAACTACACGCTTCTCCGTCCTTGGACAAGAAATAAAGCACCAATGGTGGTCAGTGCGTCTTAAGCACTCTTTTTTTTTCTTGTTTTCTTTCCAAATTTAAATTCAAATTCATTATATCGCCGCGGTGGCTGAGTGGTTATGGTGCTCGGCTGCTGGCCCGAAAGACGCGGGTTCGATCCCGGCCGCGGCGTTTGAATTTCGATGGAGGCGAAATTCTAGAGGCCCGTGTACTGTGCGATGTCAGTGCACATTAAAGAACCCCAGGTGGTCGAAATTTCCGCAGCCCTTCACAACGGCGTCCCATAGCCTGAGTCGCTTTGGGACGTTAAACTCCTATAAACCAAAACAAATTCATTATTTATCCAATTTTTTTAGCAAATTGCTTTAAATATTTTATTAGTTTGTACAAGTTTTCAGCCTGCAAATTAAGGAAGCAATGCGTGCTTACTCATATTAATCTTGATATAATCACCCTTTGTTTGGATTATGGTTTATGGTGGTTTAACGTCCCAAAGCGACTCAGGCTATGAGGGACGCCATAGTGAAGGACTCCGGAAACTTCGACCACCTGGGGTTCTTTAACGTGCACTGACATCGCACAGTACACGAGCCTCTAGAATATCGCCTCCATCGAAATTCAACCGCCGCGGCCGGGATCGAACCCGCGTCTTTCGGGCCAGCAGTCGAGCGCCATAACCACTCAGCCACCGCGGCGGCTAAATCACCCTTCGTCCCTTTGCGAAGTTTTTAAAAGATGTCGTTAATACCTACGAGGCGTCTTGCGTAATACACAAAGTTGTGCGGGTTGGCGAGTCAATATTTTAAACTTGGCACCAGCGTAGAAGACAGAGACAGAGACGAGGCACACAGGAGAACATGTGGACAAGAGCTGGTTCTTTACTAGTTGATACCAGTCTGGTATGGTTCTGTGTTTATGATGCTCGGCTACCGACCCGCAAGACACAGGTTCGATTCCGGCCGCGGTGGTCGCATTTCGCTGGACGAAAAATATTGGTTAGACATCTTGGTACCCTAAAATTTAAGAGATGGTTGATCCTAGACAAGATGTAGGAGAGAATCGGAAATAAATCTTTGGGAGAGTAGTTACTGTACATGTCCTGAAAGTGAACAATCAAGGTAACATTCCGGCATATATATATATATATATATATATATATATATATATATATATATATATATATATATATATATATATATATATATATATATATATATATATATATATATATATATATATATATATATATGGCACAAAAAGGAATTGAATTTTACGTTTGCACGAACTTTCTCGCGCGGCACATTTCGCGGGGATCTATCATACATCAAAATACTGACACCGTGATTTAAAATGAAGCTAATAATTTTGGCAACACATTCGCAATGAATCGAGCGAAGAAGGCGGCCTTACGGCGGTGACCTCCATCCGAAAGTCTGTGGGCTCCCGCTCAATGCACCCTATGAACGGTCATCCAACCCGTAATTAAGTCCTGCGCCAAAATGGCATCGGTATACGCAGACGTATCCACCTCGAACATTATTGGGAATAACTTGTGGCGACGGGGCCTCCATGAGTAAAATAATAACATCAACCACAAACCAATTTTTTGCTGGCAGTCTCAGGCGCTAGTCGCTTTATCCTTGCCATTAGTGTGTTAGGCGTATTAAGGGGCCACCAGGTCCTTTCATATTAGTCCTAATAATATATTGGAAAGGCAGCCCTGAGCTGACAAAATGTCACCAAAATGCGCCTTTCACGCCTTGGAAGGCAGCCCTGAGGTGCTAGAAAAGAATCTCTCCCCCCCCCCCACCCCCCCCCCCCTCATTTTTTTGTCCTATTTTGTATTCTCTCGTGTTGCCACCACCCTTCTCTGAATGCATATTACCAAGCGTTGTACAATGGCCCTTCTTTCCTTTCTTCACTACTTTCTTTCTTTTTTCGTTTTTTTCGTCTGTTTCTGTTTTCCTTTTTTCTTTCTCTCTTCTTTTCTTCTTTTTTCTTTTTTTCTTCTCTCTTTTTTTTAGAGGCCTCGTTTGCATTCCTCTTTACTCTCCCTCTCCCCCCGCCCCTACCAGTTTCTATGGAATGTTGCCCCTCCTTGTACAGGGGTCGAGTACTTCACGCTTGTCACCGAAATGCTGCGAGGAGCGACACCTTGATGGCCTTTCCAAGGCAGCCCTGAGGTGGTGGGAAAGATCCTCCCCCTTTTGTATATTTTTATTATCCTAATCTTTTTATAAATTTTTTATTTAATACAATTTTTTTTCGGCCCCTTGGGAACACCTGCATGCAGGTTAGGAGACACCTTCTTAGATTGTCACCGATTCTCTCTCTTCCTTTGTAAAAAAATTTTTGTTATTCCTGGTCTCTTCAACCCCCCCCCCCCTTGTTTTTTGAACTCGTGCTTTGCTGTAACTTAGTACCTCGCGCACGCTCTATAAAAGCTGCGTGTTTCAAACGCTATACTAGACTCGAAAAAGGCTGGTCCTCCAGCCGAAACGTCGTGAATTAAATTCTGTTATGTTTCTTCAATTTTTGGTGAATTTATATATATATATATATATATATATATATATATATATATATATATATATATATATATATATATATATATATATATATATATATATATATATATATATATATATATATATATATATATATATATATATATATATATATGATCACCGTTTGCGAGTAGGGGTCACCCCGCCGAAACATCGAAAAAAAAGTGCAGCCCTTTATGAATGTATCCGGGGCAAGAAAACCACCGTATGAAGATCACAAAATATGAAGCAAATGGTCCCAATCGAGGCAGATCCGAGTATGAAAACGAGCTATTTCATTTAAGGGCCCTTATGCTGCACACACACTCACCTGGTACGAGGGTGTTGTATATTATCATTCTTTTAAATGCACAAACAACTATGTTAATGGCTGAACATACAATTTTTTTGCATTTGAAATAAATTTATTGCCACTAATTTACAGTTTTTCTGTTCTGCGCCGCTAAGCAAATTCTGCGTGTGTGCTACACTGGCAGCAAGTATTGTACATAAGTAGTGGTTCATGCAAAAGAATTAAAAAAATGTTTTAAATAAAGTTTAAACAAAATGTGAATATTCAACTTGCTCAGTGACGCATATTCCACAACACGAATTAGGCAGTTATGCACACAAGTAAGACATAGTTCAAGTTCTCTTACAGACACCAGACAAAATATAAGAAATGGCGAAGACATAGACTTTGTCACCATCAGAATTTAAAACAATCGTAAAAAACAGATGTTTTCTAGTGCTCGCTTGGCGGGTGTAAAGATATTTTTACACGACACATATTAAATGCATATTTCCAGGAATTTTTTAACTTCGAGGAGCACAACTGCAATAGGGCCACGCAAAAGGTAAGCAACACAGCGAGAAAGGAAAGGCAACCAACGCGACAATTGAGCAATGCAGTAAATTAAAAAAAAATGCATGCTACTCACTCACCTTGAAACTGATATCATCGGCCCATGTCTACATATAGAGCCACAACAGAAGTACGTTTACTGTGAGCAATAAATTCATATAAACATAGTTTTCTCTGCCGATTCCGGCGTAACAGGCAAGCTATTGCTGGCACAATTTTATAGACTTAACTATAATACTGTGCTATTTAGGAACAGTATAACTATATGATCAATAGAAAAATCTCTCTGACACAATGCTTCAAAGAGGACTCCATTCTTATTTTCTATATTTGTGATTCCAACATTACATTAGCATACAATAATGTCTTGCTGGGCAAGTTGGTAAATATACATCTTTGGTTACAGGCGCGAAAAACAGACACAACAGAAGGCAGAAAGACGGGACGGGTGCTTTTTCCGACTAACCAAAGATGGATTACATTAGTAGTTGGAGCACCATTGTAACTCGGTAAGAATGTTAATGTGAGAAATATGTTTTTATAAATTTAATGTTTTGTAAACTATAAATATTGGTGGAATGTTTTTTTTGCCACCAAGTGAAAGTACTGCAACTCGCTAAATATATATCCATACGTTAACATTATACAGGTATTGTGTGGCTCTAGAGCCCTTGTTTAGCCATTTCACCTGCGCGCGCCGCTTCAGCGCAACTGCGCATAACTAAACTAAACTGCGCATAACTAAACTGATGTGGCATGCCATCGCTGCGGTGACGATTTTAAAAGCGAAAGCTTTACTAGCCTATTGGCGTCGATTTCGATGTGTCTGCACGAATGACCGACCTTGAATGGCGCGGACATGACCTTGAAGCGTCCTCAATTATTAAAGAAACAGGAAAGAAACGTACTGTAGGTGGGAATCGAACCCGGACCTATGGCACGCGAGACGGGGACGCATCCACTCCACCACGACTGTCATTTTTTTTCTTTATTGAATGGAAATAGTGCCGAAAAGAAAAGTCTAAGAACGCTTACGCCACAGGACATTGACTTACACCCTACAGTATCCGTTTTTTGTCTGTGGAGAAGAGAAAGAGAGAGAAATACGAGCGGAAAGGCAGAGAGGTTAACTAGGCGACGCCCGGTATGCTACCCTACACGTGGGAAGGGGAACGGAGGGGGAGACAGGAAGCGGAGAGAGCAAAGGGAGATCACTTTTACACGTGTCCGTTTGCCAGTACTTGCTGGGTACACACGGCACACACTGACAGATCACAACCCTGCACTCAGTCCTGAGTCCTTTAAGAACTTGAAAAGTGTCTTCACAACGCTCCTCTGTGATGAAGGCTTACTCCAAGGACCCAAATTCTTGGCTTCAGTAAGGGGCCGAGGATCTAAACGGCGAGTGCTGCCGCCAGGAGGGCACGCTCACGCTGACACCGAGGGCAGTTACAAAGAAGGTGTTCTATTGTCTCGTGGAGAAAAACTGTGTTGTGCGATACGATCTATTTATGTTGCTGGGACTGTTTAGTCTCTGGAAGAGCTGCATGATGAACCGCCACGCCGAATCACCACGGCCGTCGAAATCTTTGTTTTGTGAACAATTCTCTTTGGAGCGGGGAGCCTAGCTGGCTCCCCTATCTGGGTGCATCTGTGCGCCTCCCACACTTTTGATTTTTTGGCAGGAGGGCTCATGGTGGGGTGTGGTGGCCTGGTGTTTTGTGGCGCAAGTGTCCACCACTACTGTTCTTTTTTTTTATTCCATGAAAGTAAACCTCTTGCATGCTTAAATTCCGATTTAACCAGGCAGCGTCCAGTTGTCTACAAAACGTAACTTCGAGATATGTACTGAGGCGTGCATGAATAATTTAATTATGAGCATCAAAATCAAGTTAGTTGCGAAGTACGTTTTCGGTGAATTTCCTTGGTGCATGACGTACAGTCGTAGCGCCATCATGCGGCACCCACTGAAACCCCAACACGCAATGTACGGCGACGTTCCAGCAGATGGCGCACGTCTAGTGAATGCTCAGATGTCTTACCCCGTATTCACAAACGGATCTTACACTTACTTTCTGTCTTCGTTCACTTAAGAGAGCCCTAGCGTGTTCCACAATCCAAGCTTATACTTAAACTCAGCACTTTTGCGGCCTTGACTTGCGGATAAGTGAGCATTTTTTAACGTAGGTCGGGAGCAACCATATCTTAACGCGCCTCTTATGACATCCCAGATGGCTACCCACAATGAAAGTTTCTCGGCACTCGTCGCCTTCAAAAGAGAAATGGAAAGCCGGGAAGGTCGACCATATGTGAAAACATTACGGCGCATACTTAACGACCTACTCAATGGAACATTACGAAGACAGGAAATTTATCTCCAGGTACCGCTACTCAAAACAGGCCGTGGTGCAGCTGCCGGCGATGCTGCTGCTACAAGCAAACTCCGAAGACCGCGGCTACCCCGCGCCGCCACTGCTGCAACTCTAGGTGGCACTACGCTTTTATGGTGTTGGAACTTTCCAGGTAGTGAGTGGGGACCTGGTAAATATTTCGCAACCCACTGTGTTGCGAATCATTGAGCGCATCACTACAATGATAGCTGCCAGATTGTCCCCGGAACTCGTAAAACCACCAGAGAGCACGCTAGCCCCGCAAATAATGCTGGAGTACTACAGAATGGGTGGTTTTCCTGGAGTGACAGGTTGCTCGGATTGTGCGCACGTCGCATCAAGAGTCCCGGAGATGACAACGGCGAGGAGTACAGAAATAGAAAATGATACTTTTCTAATAATGTTCAGGTATGTGTGCGCTACAACTTCAGCTTATTGCAAAGGGAAAGCTTAGCAACGCAATGTTTTTTTCACTTTCGTTTTCTTATCATCCAGAAGTAAAGAAAACTTGAACACATGTTGTTTTGCATCAAGATGAGTGAGATTTAAGCGGAAAACAACAACAGAAAGCTTTCGATAACATATATAAAATTCTCCTTGGCAGTTCACGCTGCGTGTGGGAGAAGTGAAGCCAGAAGGCTTTTGACAACATATATAGAGAAACCCACGCCCGTTACAGCTCATTCACGTATATAAATCAGTGTCTCATTTTTCTCTGCGAAAAATTTAAAATGAAGAAATGAAATACTTAGCAGCGGGCGGCGCTGAGCAAATGTACTAGTGCATAACCTAACCTCTCTTTTTCTGGCGTCTCGTCGTCATCTTTACCATTCAGGGGTGCTTCCTTCTCACTGTGTGCTGCAAAATGGGACGCTGAAACGTGAGTTGTGCCGCCATGTTGTCCCGCATTAGCAAGAAAACTGCCATAGAAATGAATTGAGCATAACCGCCCAATATATTTTCAGCAAATGTCTCCCAACAAACTTTAAAAGCCAACCTTACAGTTATACAGTACACGTTATATTGTGACGCACTATATATATATATATATATATATATATATATATATATATATATATATATATATATATATATATATATATATATATTAATAAAGCCAACAGTCACCGAAACCAAGGTGCATAGGGGAATGTTTTCTTTTTATTTTTTTATTTCCAATGGCAATCAATTGGTTTAAAGAAAATTACTTATAAACCAGCAGAAAAAACATATATATATATATATATATATATATATATATATATATATATATATATATATATATATATATATATATATATATATCCGAATTTATTGGTTTCTCAGATTGAAGTAATTCTCTTAAAAGATCAATTTAACCATTAGTACGCCGGATAGAAGTTTTGCTATTTACGGAGAACACGTGCTTTGTGTCGCTAAAACTGAAAACATTAAGTAATAAGTTTACATCGAAAGAAGCTTCGCATTGCTGACAATGCGTGGCCAGTTTCTTCGTCTTGCCTTCCGGCAGTGGTGCCTTTCGGTAAGGCCTATCTCGACAGCATAGTCATCAAAGCCCGGCCTTATCACCAAATAATAACGTCATCATCGGCATCTGTGCGCTGATGAGCAATAATAAAAATTAAGGGGCGATTCCTGAATCTTCATCCCTAGGGCATTTCTGAAATACTACATTTAAATCCGAGACATGTCCCAGGTACCTATTCTGATCACGAATCATGATTTCAATATTGAATATCACCACAACTAGGAAGGCTGCAATCTTCAAACCCTGACATGAAAGATGTGTTGTGCAAGCCAGAAAACGTAAAGGTGAAATTCCTCATTTATACGCATATTTCAAATAAATTTTCCATTTCTTCTTTTGCTGCATTTCAACATTTGGATTGACTGGAAATTCAGGAAGCGCGGAGGTAACCGTTAACAAATTTGGTTTTCTGACATGTGGTGAAAATTAAACAGACTTCATACTATGCGCTCACTTCGGCATCGTGAAGGCTGTGGACGTCTTCAGAAAGGTATATTGTAGAGACCACAGAATGGACAAGGCTCGAATTAGCCTGCACTTGAAGATGAGATGGAGGAAGCTAGAGGTAAGAGGGAGAGTAGAGGAATTCAATATATCGCATCAGAACAGATATCCAGCTTCAAGTGAGGGCGACGACCTTAATGTTCAAGACATGAACGATAATCTCACGGCTATCATTAGAGAGTGCGCAGAGGTAGGATGCAAGATGGTTCTCCAGTATACCGAAAGTTCTTTCAGCAGACAGAAAAACATGGTTAGGAAACGCCAAAGCATGAAAGCATTAAATTCCACCGGCAGGATAGAACCGGCACAGCTATCAAAGCTAGTAAAGAAGCGATATGTAACTTCTATAAGGAAGCTTAATATGGATCGAATCTAGCGTGCTCTATGGAACGGACGCATCATAAAAGCGGCGAAGAGGAAACTGGACATAGGCAAAAATCAGACATGTATGTTAAGGCACAAATATGGCAATGCCATTAAAGGTATGAATATGATAATTAAAGTAGCCGAAAAGTTCTACACTAATCTATAGAGTAGCAAATGCAATGAGGACGTAAATGAGAAAAGCAATACCACACAGCAATGGGACGTCCCACCAGTAAAAAAGGGAAAGTAAAAAAGCCTTAGGAACAATGCAAAGAGGGAAAGCAGCTCGTGAGGATCAGTTAACAGCGGATCTATTGAAAGACGAATGAGAGATTGTGATAGAAGAACTAGTCACCCTCTATACGCAGTGTCATATGACATCGACCGTACCAGAAGGTTGGAATAACACTAATATCATCTTAATCCATTAGAAAGGAGACGTCGAGTACTTGAAAAATTGCGGACCGACCAGTTTATGGTTACTAAGGGAATCGCTAATAGAGTGAGGACAACCTAAGTCTTCAGTGAACCAAAATGATCAAGTAGGCTTTCGTAAAGAAAACTCGACAGTAGATCATATTGGCACTGTATATCAGGTCATAGAGAAATGTAAGCGGTAGCGGTACACGCTATGCTAAAGGTATCTAATATGCACGCGGCACAGTGCGTCGCACTCATTTAACAAGGGAGAGGAGTACAGTTTCCCGGTCGCGCCGAGGAATTACTTAGAGAGCGGCTAGCGACCTCTCCTAAAACACTCTCTACTCGTGAAGCAAGGGTGAGAAAGGAGATACGTTGCACAGTCAACGCGGGTCAGGCTTATGATGACATCTGCAAAATATGATCCCCTCAAGCTCCCACGTTTGTGCGGCTAGGCCTGGTTCCGTGCGACCTAATAGAGATCTAAGGAGCCCCGCAAAACGTACGAGGCGTGCGGTGCCCTACGAGGAGTGATGCCCTAACTTTAAAGGAACCACTCAGTACTGCGGTTTTAGCGCTGGCCTATTTAAGCTACCAATACAAAATTGATGTGCATGCAGTGAGATCATGCCTTGTATCCAGCACGCAATTGCCGAATATCAAATAGAGGGCGTGGTTGGTTAATAATACCATGGAACGTAGCTTCGCCAGCTGGCTATCCATCAAGCTGCTATTTTAAGGGTGCTTTCTAGCGCTTCCTAAAGCCACCGAGATAAAAATGAAAGTTCTATAGAATGATCGAAATATGAGCCAGACGGCCTATGCTTGTCGAGGCTACCATTCGTATTTAGGAAGGAAAAAACAGAAAAGGAAGGATATACTGAACATTGAGGCCGTGGCGCAGGGCCCATGCTTCGTATCTAATGAAAGCAAATAAGACTGGCTAAACGGAAAAAGTAGTTGGCACATTTTAAGCGCACAAGCGCCTAAGACGTGGATGAAAGCGCTCGTCCTTATTTCCTCCCCTATCCTTAACGTCTTTCGCACAATCAAAATTGAGACTGGTACCGAAAACTATTCATTTCAGTTTGCACTCGTCTTCTCTTCTGACATCGGTCACTGTGTCCCGGTGACGAGAAGACGTCACGCTACGAGAAGACGTCACGCTGGTCGTGGAAGAAACACACGCATGCTGCCTCTTAACTGCTACTACCGCCTCCTGCGCCCACTTCCCACAGGGTTACGGTCGAAGATGACGGCTAATTACAGAGCATGGTGTTGCATTCACACTCCTGATGACATTTATCAACGCTAATGCAGTGCAGACAAAGAAACGAAACTGGGTGTGGCCTTTCGATGAATTAACGCAGCGCTTTCCCTGTGGCTTTGCGGGAGCGGATGCTATGGAAAACATCTTGATAGAGACAGCGCCGTCAGCAGACTGGCCATTTCTGCTATTAGCCGTTTTCTTCCGTAATTGCAGTTTCTTTTGCCTAGACTGAGCTTATGGTCGAGTGATAGAGAAAATGAAGTGGACTGCTAGCCCTCATAAATATTATCTATAGACAGTCTATAGACTTCTTATAGATACTCTCTTCCTATAGATATTTACTTTTGTCTTTTCGAGTTTATGGAAAATGTCTGCTAAAAGTGTATGGCCATAGATCTATAGATTGTCTATAGACTGTCAATAGGGTTTGTATTGCCTATAGACGGTTGTCTAGGATTGGTTCATAGATAGTCTATAGACTTTATAAACAAAAGTCTATAGACAGTGTAAAGAAATTTTTGTAGGGGAGAAAACGTGGTTTTTGTGTTAAGCCGGAGCAAGCTTGTAAAGCTGATGCAGTGTGTGCATGCTCGCAGAGGAAACCAGGTCATTTTTAGTGGTGCAGTACCGGCATCCAGGAACCAATTTAGACTGACGCAATCGCCTTTGTTGCATGCGGATTGCCCGTCGTCTCCCAACGTCCCAAAGTCGAACCTCATCCCTTTTGTACTCACTTTATATTTATTCACTAACTTATCACTGGTTCTCTCTTCGCGCAAAGGTAAACTCTCCCGTATCTGAACTCTTATGTCCTCCACTTCTGCTTCCATGAGCGTCCTTTAGGCGCATGACCGGCTCAGTTTGTATGTGGATACCTGAACCCCAATGGCATAAAAAATGGCAGTGGCTTAACTTGGCTAACCCAGGAATTCAACGAAAAGCAAGGACGCTTGCCAAGCGTCTTAGGCTCGTCCATGGCAGCGCCGCTACACGCTTCTTCTTCTTCTGTTGTTGCCAGGAAAAATGAAGAGGAAAGTGCACAGGCCTGCCCACTGGCTCAAGCTGAGCCACAGTGGCTACCACGTGGTCGTGTGGGTATATATATATATATATATATATATATATATATATATATATATATATATATATATATATATATATATATATATATATATATATATATATATATATATATATATATATATATATATATACCCACACTACCACGTGATCTTACGACACCCCAATCAGACGCCCTCACTTGGCTTCGCATCGCGCCATCGGATATTTTTAGGTCAAAGGTCAACTCAAAGGTCACCCAGTGTCAAAGGTCAATGGTAAAAGGTAAGCTAGAGGTCATGAGTCAAGATCAGTGGACAAGGTTTTGACACCATGACTGTGCCACATATGGTCATACGTATATGGCTAACGTGGTTGGGCTGAAGGTCGTTCAAGGTCATTTTCTGGCCTAGCGTAGTGAAGATTTTCGCTTCAAAAAAAAAGCAAATGCTATAGCTGTTATGTGAACATTCTAGTCTATGTTTCTTCTTTTCCAGCTAGAAGTAAACACAGTAAAGTACCAATAAAACCTATTTGATCCAGTTAATAAAAACACTGAAGAACAAATTATCGTGAGCTACGGTGGAACTTTAATAAAAGATGCAAACAAAGAGTTTTGAGGCATTTGGTTGAGGAGTAGTTACCTTACAACACGCGCACATAAACCACATGCAGAGACTTTTGTGCGAACGTCTTCTTTATTTCCGCTACAGCACATTTTATTCTCAGGGAGTTAGAAAAGTTATATAATCACTTCTGACCATGGAACCTCTCCTCCGGGAACAATAAGAAAAATGAAATATTGAAACATTCTTACAAAATTCTTGCAGTAAGAAGAACAGACGCAATGATTGACGGTACATGGAAGCCACGCATCACGCTGAGTAATGGATCATTTCGGGTCAACTACGTACATTAGACACGACGTTATGCTGTCTTTGCAGAGCCGATGGACTCTCACGATGGCAATCAGCGGGTTGCCACCCATCGTTTTCCTGTGGACCCTAGGCCTGCCGCTGGCAGCTGCGGTGGCCACGACCTTTCACTTGGCTGCGCATCAGCCGCAGCAGATGCAGCAGGCGCAGCTACCGCAGAAGCTGTCAGAAGACGACCCGGATTGGCTTCTATTTCGAGCTTGGGCCTGATAGGACCTAGCACGCTGCATCCGAGTGCACGCCGTGAAGTCTGGTCGCTCTGCTATTGAAATTTCATTAAGCGTAAGAGACATGTAGATAATTATTTACCAAGACAAAACAATACGTTCCTCGATGAATTGTGCATGGCATGCATGCTCTCTCGCAGGGCCATTTACTCCATCATGTAATGATCTGGTGGACACTACGTAAGCTTGACCTTGTGTAAAGATTGGCCTTGTGTATCTGAGAGAAAGCAACCAGTCTAAATACCGTGTAGGCAGCATTGAGACAACTGCGTGTTACTTTACCGATGATGGGGCAGTGTTTATCTCTGTCAAAACAATTAAATAAACAATGCGTCTCACCGAATAATTCTTTAATGCTTAACATTTTAGTCGCAACAGCGAACTCAGCAACATGCGTAACCAGGGGGGAACTACAGCTCTCGCTACGTATATCCTGGCATAGCTGAGCTAAGCCACTGCGAATGTTTTCATTTTCTGCTCGATATAGTTTGTCGAGCCATGGCAGGCGCCTATAAGGCTGTCTTCGGGTAGTAGCTGCACACTTCACAGGCCATAAAATCTATTTCAGACAACCTATTCCAGATGACAGTAACATTCTGTATATGAGGAAGGGCAATGTTGGAAAAATGGAACAAAGAAAATAACCAGCTTACTCACTGGAAATATTGTTTTTTTTTCGCGGCCATTTTATGGACCACATCTGAATTGTGAATGGGAATTTTTGTCACAGTGTGGGGTGCACAGGATTCGAGGCCCACTGGCGGGGTCGAGGTCCCGTGAAAAGTAACTTTCAGTTAGGAATTGTGCATGCGCCCGGCGGGGCTGAGAACGCAGACATGAAAAGATTCGCTAAAACAAAGGAACCGCTTGGCTTAGAGGCATGCACACGCGAGCCATCTGCTAACGTAATGTGCTACTACGGGCATAAATGGTTGCCGATAAGATAGATGGCGCAACTGCTCCTCTGGTTGGGCAGTGTCGTCAGCACAGTCCGCGATCCGTCGTTGTCAGAGTAGAAGTACTGAAGCTTTCTGCCGAAAAATCGCGATAAACGAAAAAAAAAGCGTCTGTAGGTGCTCATTGCAGTGACTAATTTGAGAACAGTGCAAAAAGCGTTTTAGAAGACTCCTAGTGCTTTTCTTTTTGCTAAATAATCTTTATTCTTTATGGCCAAGGCGCTAAAACTTTGCCCCTGAAACAAGCGAAACCAGGCCGCAAATTAACTGAGGAGGAAACCCAAAAAGCATTCGAGAATAACTTGACTATGACTTTCAATTAGGTAGTTCAGCCGGCGCCATATAGCGAACCTCATCATGATCTCTAACAGCTGAGCCCAAATTACATTAGCGAATCGAAATAATAATAATAATAATAATAATAATAATAATAATAATAATAATAATAATAATAATAATAATAATAATAGTTGGTTTTAGGGGAAAGGAAATGGCGCCGTGTCTGTCTCACATATCGTTGGACACCTGAAGCCAGCCGTAAGTGAAGGAATAAAGGAGGGAGTGAAAGAAGAAAGGAAGAGAGAGGTGCCGTAGTCTTTTCAGCACGAATTGGGCTGGACTCCTTGCTTCGATCCCTTTACAAAAGTTGCAGCCACGGCCGCAGCACTCAGTTTTGCATTGTTTAAATACCTGATTGGGCGAAAGAATCATTCGCAAGAGTTAAATATGCTCACGAACTGCCCAGTTCCTGGTACATATGTCACTATTGGACAGTCCCTGTTTCAGCACAGATCGGGAAAAAACCTGCCCTGTCACAGCGGCTGCTACTTTATCCCCACAAACTTGCTAATCTCATCCGCTCCGTACCCCGCAATTCTGGACAAAATCATTTTTGAAGGGGAAACCATTCATGACCGCAATTTTTTCATATAATGTAAGATTTCACTATAACAATCAACATATGCGCACACCACATGACTGCAGTCTTGCATTCTTTTTTTCAACTGAGGTTTTAGCTATCTTCAAAATGGTTCCCCTTTGGCTTTCTTTAGGAGTCTTAACTGTTCGATGCGAGCGATGGAAACACTACAAAAGAAAAAATTTCGCTCCATATATGAAGAATGGACCATTACCTTCAATATTACCGTAAAAGTATGTAACAATTTTTCCAATTTTCAAAATTTTTGTCTGAAATTGCTGGACATGCATATGATTCTCTGTCGCTTCCTATTATGCTTGCCTTTTCTTAGGATGCCCACCGCTGCCCGAAGCAGCAGCCGGTTATCTTGGTTTCGCATTACATGACATTCCATGCCAATTTATTCGAATTTTGACCGGAAAACAATATCTATAGCATTTGTTTTCTCACCCACTTTGCTCTTTTCTTGTGTCTTAATGTTACACCTATCATTTTGCACTCCAAGAATCCAATCTAATTTAATGAAGATTTTGTATATTTGCCGCATGTCTTATATAGCGTTGAGAGTGAATTTGTTCTGTCAGCATGACCCATCCATACAGAAAGGCACGAATACTTTCAGAGGCTGCTTGATATTATAGCGATGGTCATCAAACGCATTTACATGCACTGAGCTCGTAGGTGTGCTGTTGACTTGACGGGTAAAACACGAAGCGTTAGCGACAGTCTAAAATGTACTCGAGACGAATGGACTGATAATGATCGAGAGGAAGACGAGATGACCATGAACAGCAACGATACAGCGACAAACATTACTATTTGCACAGAAAAATGAGACTAAAAACTCCATAATACTGCTATTAACGTCGAAAGAGAACGAGACTTCCTGCTACCATTCTAACAGCGGCTTTATTGCTTTTCAAGTTTTTAATCAAGTTTTGTTCATAGAACATAGAGCGATGTTGCTTAAATGATACATGCCACACTAGGAGGCACCGAACTGAAAACTGCCTGGGGAATGGGGGAGGGGTCCTAGATCGTTGTTTACACAGGATCATAAACCTATCTGAAATTTGAGCACACCACCAATCAATCCGTCGTGGTGTTTTCTCACACATTGCGATTCTGTTTTCATTTCCACGCAACATTATCCTTTCTTAGTGTTTTCTTTCTTTCAAAGCTGTACGCGCATAAAAGCGGCCGCATCGACTACCGAGAGAACGCTGAATTTCCAAGACAGTAAGCTCCCAGCTACTTTCCCCGCTAGTCGTGAAAAAAAGCTGTCCCCATTGCCCTGTTTTATGAAGCAGTGAAAACTCCTTCGAACCAAACAAACGCAGTTCGAGTCTGCGATCGTTTAGGATCGAAGCCCATCCATAACAATAATCACATGCCTCTGGGGGTCGGAGAAAATAAGAAGTGTGTGAAAAACGAAGAGGAGGCTTTGGGCGAAACGCGTTGACGTAAACTTCACGGAGCTGAATGCACAACGGATGCAGTGGGGTATAGAAAGGGTGTTGAGCTAACGGAGCGGCTTAAAAAACGAAGAACATGGCATCTGCAAACTTCCTGTATGTACGTATACAAAACACAACTACGTAGAACCTATGGTGTACGCTGAGAATGGCACCGAGGCACGAGGGCTTCCAATCTTCGAAACTGCTGTCTGACTTGCGCCTTGCTGAAAAGCAAACGCCTAGGGAACCATGTATACACAGCTGTACGTGTAGCCACCATAAAGAAAATGAATAAACGTTGCTTTAAGATAAAAGCAAGGAAGGTAAGGCTTTATATTCTAGGATACAGGAATTCCCCACAGTAAAAGTCCCACCCCGAACCAAGAACTGGCCTAAAAGATTGTATTTTTCGGCGAAAGGAAATGGCACAGTAACAGCCTCACTTCTCCGTGGACACCTCAACCGCGCCATGAGCGAAGGGAGAATACCGGGTGTGAAAGAAGAAAGAGAGAAAGAGGTCTCGTAGTGGAGGGCTCCGGAATAATTTCAACCACTTGGGGATCTTTAACGTGCACTGATATCGCACAGCACACGGGCGCCTTTGCGTTTCGCCTCCATCGAAACGCGGCCGCCGCGGTTGGGTTCGGAACCGGCTACTCTGGCTCAGTATCCGGGCGCCCTGATCTCTCAGCCACAGCGTCGCGTAACTAGTCTACTTCCGCTTTCAGTCGTCGTAGCAGCATCCGCTATTTATTCGTTTCAGGGCAACGAATTTTTTGACTTAGTAAAGTTGAAATAATTTACACCGCTCCGTGTGTACCACACTACCTAATGCACGGCCACTTCACTTCTTGTGTACAAATTTACTTGTTTTAAGATTTTCCAGTATTGCTACCGTTCTTCGTTCCTTCCTTTAGGCGAGTTTTCTGGTTAACCATGTTGCGTCAATGAGTTTGGGGTTGAACAAAGGTTCTGGGATCGTAGCGCTTCTTTTTGCCGCTTCACTTACTGGCTAGTTTAGTTGTGTTTAATACTCCTGTTTCTCCTTCTATCACAGCGTGTGTATTTTATTGGGTATTGTACAGCCTGTGTCCAATTAAAAAGCCCCGATGCGTTTGCTTCTAACCGGTGTAGTGAGACACCTATAGCTGCTGTGGAAGCCCTAATATTCAGAGCGGTGAAATTCGGAATCCCCCTCGCGCTTCCACGTATTTTGGAGCACAGGCGAAGCATAAGTAGCTGCGTAGCATGAGCTGCGTAGCATATAGCCATATCGGCTATATGTGGGTGAATGCTACACGTTCTCGCCATGAAGTCGTAGCTGGTCATGTGCTATGTTGACCGCATTTGAAGCACCAGAGAAAGAGCACCATGACGCGTCATGATTGTAAGAAAATTTTCGACAGCTTTCTTTTCCACCTCTGGTAAAATTAAAGATGCAGTTTTTTTTAAATAGATTCATTGCATTATGTGCATATTGATATGATCTCAGCAAGTCCACCGGATTTTCTGTTTTCTTTGCTCTATCGCAGGGGTTACCTTATCGTCATTCGATTGCTGGTTTATTTTTTTTTCCAATATCATGCTGACATAGATGACCGCGGAATTCTGGTAAAATCCACAAAAGCCACCGTCTAGTGCCGACTTCATCAGTGTAAGGACAGACTAATGCTTAGCGAGAATAGTGCCAGGCATCTTGATGTCATGGATGAAAACCACATGGTAATATTCCTTTCTGTACTTCGGGCTTCAAACTCTGGTAAATAAAGATGCATGCTCACACAGCGCACCACACAAAGTTCCTTTACGCACAATCCGCCGTCGTTTGTTTTTTTACTGATGCTTACTTTTGCTACATGAATTTAGAGAAAAAAAATAGAATCCCTGATCACGCTACTACTCGCGCCAGCAACAACAAGCATAACGTATACCCGATACGTTCTCTCAACCATTTCAACAGTTCATTTCGCTACTCCAAACGAGATGCTCAGAATTCTCTCGAGAATCTCTAGGAGCTCCACTGGGAGCGAGAACAGTGTGTGTGGGCAGGCTACAGCATCAAAGGATAAAAATAGCATGAGGGAAGGATGAGAAACTCAACGCGGCACGAAAATTAGATGTGCCTTTTTCAGCACCAAGCTCCTTGTTTTATGCACTACATATACGAGCACGTCAGGAGCGAGAATAGGACAACGAAAACGGATAGGTTAAGCTTACAACGCGACTCCAAAACAAACCTAGTAAATTAAAACTTACCCGCCACGGTGGCTCAGTGGTTAGAGCGCTCGGCTGCTGATCCGGAGTTCCCGGGTTCAAACCCGACCGCGGCGGCTGCGTCTTTATGGAGGCAAAACGCTAAGGCGCCCGTGTGCTGTGCGATGTCAGCGCACGTTAAAGATCCCCACGTGCTCGAAATTATTCCGGAGCCCTCCACTACGGCACTACTTCCTTCCTTTCTTCTTTCATTTCCTCATTTATCCCTTCCCTTGCGGCGCGGTTCAGGTGTCCAACGATATATGAGACAGATACTGCGCCATTTTCTTTCCCCAAAGTCAAATTATTATTATTATTATTATTATTATTATTATTATTATTATTATTATTATTATTATTATTATTATTATTATTATTATTATTATTATTATTATTATTATTATTATTAAAGGAAAACTATAAAACAATGCAGCCAAAGGGGCTAGAACTGCTTCTGTTTCAAGATAACCTCTAGGTAAAGCTTTAGTGCCGCACCGGCGCTTAGCCAGAGAATGTTAAACGAACTCGTCTAATTCCCCTATCACACGGGCACCGCAAAGGTCTTTAAGAATCAGGTCCTTATATTCAAAGGCGTAAGGTGTGCAGCTACAAGGCAAAAATGTTGCGCCTTTGCCGCTAAGGGCCTTGGAGGCGAAAGTGCTCGTCAGAGACATTTGGAGCCCAAAGGCGCGGCCTTAGAGAACCTGCGATCACAGTGCCATCCAACGTCAAAAAGTAAAAGCAATAAAAAATAGGCACATACAACAATGTTTGAAAATATTTTTTTTAAATACGAAAGCTGTGTCTGGCTTTGCTTTTTCGTGCGGGTGTTTATATTTTATGCTCAGATTTTGAGGCAGTAAAAGTGTGGCAGCAACGCCGAGTGCCCCTGGTGGCAAAGGCAATACACAAAACCTGCTGCTGTTGATGAGAGCACCTGTTGCAGTACTTTTAAGGACGCTACCAGAATAAAAAAAAAGTGTCTGAGCTCAACGAACGAACAGAATACCCCACTTTAATTTTAAAACACTCACTTCAGCCGCCTCGAGCACAGCAGCGGGTGCTAAGCCTGGACGACTGTTTCACCTTTGGGCTGCACCGTGTAGCTGCGTCGCTGCTCCTTTAAGCTTTCGCTCCTTTGGTGAAAAAAGGTGCCTTTGCTGGAAAGGCCTACGAGGAATGCCGTGTGACACGGGTATAACCCGTCTTTTTGAGCAACGACGGCACGGCCTGCAGTTTCCGCTGGGAGTCGAAGAAGGTTACCTGAGGCTAGATTTAGAGCCTCAAATTAAGAGCAACGCGGTCTGAGGTGCTACCTGCAAGATAAGGGAGCTACAAAGAATCTGTCGCACTAAGATCATTTAACAAATTGAAAAGGAAAGCATTAAATAGCGACGAAACTGATAATCATAGATTCTCATGCTGATAAGGGGTTAACTATGAACAGCACCCAGTATTATTATGTGAAGCAATTCCATGAATTTGTGAGCAGTCCGCTGGGATCTTTTTGCCAGAGTACTGTCAGCATGTTTTTTCTTTCCCTGAAACTCTCTTAACACTACGGTCTCCAAAATTTTGTTTAATTCTGATTTGTGCATTTGATCCTGCAAGAGTGTGGGCTACTGAGCCGACGCATGATATGAGGATTTTTTTTTTCAATTTCGAGTTCGCGATTTAGGTTTCTCTTTTGGTTTTCTCGAGATAAAAGTTTGTAATTTCACGAAAGAGGAATATTTTCTTGCTCATTAAGCGCATAATACGCTTGTTGCTCCGCAGAGTGGTGCCATTCTATTCTTTTAGAACATACCCGTAAATGTTTAGCTCATTATAGCCACCGCTTTGCACAGAGTTTTGCGAAGCATTTTTAATACTGAGCAAAAACCGAGTGTTATTCCTTCGCTTGCCATCGTCGGCATGCCCGTTTCGAAGAGGACGCCATCTATGAGTGACAACCCACCACGTCGCAAGATGGCGCTACTCGTCCGGCTGAGGCGCAGACTTCGATCGCCGACGAAAAAAAACGCGAAGACGCAATTAGGCGCGTTGAAAGAAATACTTTCGGGATGAATCACCGGCACCGTCCTGCTCTGTACAGGTTCCGTTCCGGTTCTGTTCAGGAAGGATCCGTCCTCGGCCCCCTACTGTTTCTATTGTTTATTAATGATATTGTTAAAGACCTGTCAGTACGTGTTAAGTTTTATGCGGGCGACTGCGTGCTGTATGAGAAAATAAGTTCGACTGATGATCAAATTAGGCTGAATAATGATTTTGCAAAAATAGTTTCTTGGTGTGAGAAGTGGCAAATGTCAATTAACTTTGAAAAAACTGTATTTATGAGAATAACACTTAAAAAGAACCCTCTCTTATATTACTACACTGCTAATAATAATTTTCTTCATGAAGTTACAGAATATAAGTATCTAGGTCTATGGATCTCTCATAACCTCTCTTGGACCAAGCATATCGACTATGTTTCGGCAAACGCTCTCCGAAAGCTTTTTTTCTTACGACGCTCGCTTAAGTTAGCAACCCCTGGTACACGCCTCCTTGCCTACAACACTATTATTAGACCAATCTTAGAATATGCAGTAATTATCTGGGACCCTTTTACAAAGGTAAACATAAAAAAACTTGAAAGAATTCAAAAGAAAGCAGTAAGGTTTATATATAACACTTACGGGTGAGCACCAGTCAGTGACCTCCTCAAAAAAAGCGGTTTACCCTCTATTCCTAACAGAAATCGCATATGTCGCTTAATGTTTTTCTATCAATTAATTAATAATAATTTCAAAGTTGACACTTCCAATATCATTACTTATTCCTCGGGGTACCAAACTAGAAATCGCCATTCCCTTTCCATAACACCATTAAATTCGCGAGTTAATTGTTTAAATATTCCTTTTTTCCAAAGACCATCACTGATTGGAATAACCTCACGGATGATGTTGTCAGGCAGACATCATTACATTCATTTCAAGAGCATTTGCATTGATTGTTTTTAATTGACCTTGTCGCTGTATTTTCTTGTTGAATTTCTATGTGCAATTCTGTTTTGTTTGTAATTCTGTATATTAACACAATGTTCCCACCTGCTATGATCTTGTGTACAAGATCGCAGTATTCATAAATAAATAAATAATAAGACTCCTCTATGCGGATATGCCCACTCCTCTCTGCGCCGATAAGTTGAAGCCCCAAATGCGGAGGCGAAGGGTCACGAGTACACCTGAACCTGTGTTTACACTTACGTCTAGACGGCTAAAGCTCCACTCATAATTGTGTCAGTATTATCAGATTAGGAATAAGTATTGCAAAGCTGCGCCTAATCAACCCATTTATATTAAATCGCTCGCTAGTAGGAAGAAGCGCACTACACGTTTAATGTAAACTTAGTGGGAGCATCACAACTAAAGCCTTCTGAGGCGGCGGTGGCATCGATTCCAATTTGTTGGAAGGAGAAAACACTTTAAACTTAATCCGCGCCCTTTTTCTAATGTCAACTGAGGAGGCACTACAAGAGTACAGGACCTGGTGGCTTCGGACGCAAAATTTGATTAAGGAAAGCTTGTACGCATAGTAAAAAGAGACGAGTACATACAAAAGATGACAATACTCATCAGGAGAAGTGGAATTGAAGCTTTCTGTTCCAGAAACACAAAATAAACCTTCAGCTGTTCCCAGTGTAGAAAGAATGCAGGAACACCTAATTTTTGACAACACAAGGAAGAATTAAGGTGGGGCAGGAGCTTGTCTTTGTCTTCTTGTGTTCATCTTCGCCCAGACGAAGACGAACCCCGGCGTCGAAGCATTGGCTACAGGACTGAGTCTGCCACCGGTAGTTTACAACCACTCAACTCAACTCAACTCAAC
>JARKHS020015725.1:2500-12870 GCA_030143305.2 Amblyomma americanum
AGCAATTGTGATTGTTCTTTTCGGAAGGCAAGAAGAACGACGTCAGGAAAAAGTGCCCCTCATACATTAGGCAAAAATGTCGCAATGTCACGATAAAAAAAATGAAGGGCACAAAAGCTTCCGCCTTAAGGGTATGACGCGAAAGCGTTAATGGAATAATACCCATGCATGCAGAATTGGTCATTCCTACTTAACATTCACAGATCCCTGGGAGTCATGATACCACTCCTAGCGCTGTCGCGTCGCGGTTAACCGATGCGCCACAGCCCTGCGATGGCAGGGGCTGCCACTGGCGGGGCACGTGCGACCAAGGTTGCTCTTAAAGCGCAACTCTCGCAATATTACATTGTCTAACCGCCACGTGCCACACTGCGCAGTTCGCGCACAATCAGGTGGGCAGGTTGTGATGACGCCACAAGGTTAGCGTGACCTAGGTGGCCCACCTGCATCCTAGATTGCTTCTCTGGGGATTTTTCATCAATTCATCGCTCACGGTCAATGACACCGACGACGCCACCGGATTTTGTAGCGACAGCTACATTACGCTAGCATTTCGAGCCTTCAGCGTGGCACCCCTTGAGCTCAGTGGCTTGTCACGTGGTTGGCCACGTGGTTCCACTCAGGTTGCTCTCGGCCAGCTGTAGCTATCGCGTCACCCCATGTTTAACCAGAGCTATTTTCCCGTTGTTCTGCATGTAAAGGCCCAGTACTCAGAGAGTGTGCACCTCCGAGATGTATCGGTTTTGCAGTGTCACGGTAATAGGAGCTGCGGTGCTGTTTCGGGTTGTAGGGCGGATTATGAGGGGCTCCGATTTCTCCGGAGAGCATGAGAGCCCTAAACTCCGCGCACGTGTTTTGGAGAGGGTAGCTGCCAACTTTAGAGTATTCTCTATGTCTCCATCACTGCCATGGGTGGTCCATAGAGTGATATCATCGGCATCGAGTGTATGCTGAAGGTGAGGGATGTCGTGTAGCTTGCGGCCAAGGGTAATGATAGTGACTTTAAAGAGAAAAGGGGCGAGGACAGATCCCTGGGGGAGGGGTGGTGCCAACTGCACTAAGGGTGTATGGGTGGTATGTGTGGAGACCGAAGTGAATTTCGGCAGTGCGATTAGTAAAAAATGCTTGAATATAGGTGCACATGCGTTCCCCTACGTTCAATGGGGAGATGAATGTCATGATCGCTTCATGGTCTAGGCGATCAAAGGCTTTGGAGAGATCCAAGGCGAGGACAGCTTTTGTGTGGCCGGGTATGAGGAGGTCGGAAATTTCTTGTCTGAGTTGGAGCTGGCATCCTGTGCTGACAGGTGGGGACGGAAGCCCATCATGCTGTTCGGGTAGAGGTCTTGCTCCGTCATGTGCTGGGTGAGTCGGGCAAGTGTGACATGTTCGAAAAGCTTGCCCAGGCATGAGGTTATTGAGATGGGTCAAACTTGCGACCCCGCTGACGGCTCGAAAATCTGACCTAGTGAAGCTTTCCGCTTCAAAAGCTTCGTAGAGCAATGCCAGGTGAGGTAGACTCGTGGTTTTGTAGCGATAGCTACACTACGCCACCTCTTCGACCCTTCAGCGTGGCACCACTTGAGCTCCGATGGCGGCGCCGTTGGTCATGTGGCTGGTCGCGTGGGTTGATCACGTGGTGCGGCCGTTGGTCACGTGGTTGGTCAAATGGGTTGGTCTTGTGGTGCGGAGCAGCTGCTGCTGCTGGCGGCGCGGCGCGCAACAGCTGCAACAGCTGTGCGCATGCGCCGTGTCAAGTGGGTCGAAGATGAAGGTACGCCTAGCGAAATGGAGCGGCGAAAGACTGACTTTTTCAATTCGACTGAGCGAGTTCCACTAGGCCAGATGCAGCTATCGCGTCACAGCAGGTTTAACCAGAACTAAACCACAGCCATTTTCTTCCGACACGAGCTCTATAATCCGTGGCGGTGTCTCAGTGGTTATGGCGCTCGGCGGCTGACCTGAAAGACACGGGTTCGATCGCGGCCGTGGAAGTAAAATTTCATGGAGGCGAAATTCTAGAGTCCCGTGTACTGTACGGTGTCAGGGCACAATAAAGAACCCGAGGGGGTCGAAATTTCCGGAGCCCTCCACTACGACGTCTCTCATAGCGTGAGCAGCTTTGGGATGTTAAATCCCCATAAACCATAAAAACAATCTATAATGCTATACAGAAGCGCACCTAATGTTTCTTCCTACTTCGCCAGCGCCGTTTCACGCCTGGAGGTCATTTCGGAACTTTTGTTCGGGTACGTTTACGTCGGTGATGGTGCTGCAAAGATTTTTATGTGCTTATTTACCAAGACGTATTGCATGGACCGGGCTTGAAGGACCCGGCCCTCACAATCTCTAGGAGGAGTCCTTAGTCCGGATCCCCGGTGGTGTCCGCGGCAGCTTGGGCTGTCACCAGGGATCGTTGGTCCAGGAGAGTCGGAGCTCATTGAGTCAGCAACGTCTTCACTGGTACGCGTGCTGCTGGCACCACTGGCATTCCCTTTTTCATTGTGCGCAGGTGCCGTCCTGCTTGCAGGTGCAAGAAAGAGGTGTTGCCGCTCGTTGTGCGTCATGGCTGGAACTGCGCGGCGTTCAAAGAGTGATAACCTATTGTTTCGTCGACTTGCTCCTCGCCTTTCTCCACTGTATGGTTTGTGCAGGACGGCTTCCCGTGGCTAGAAAAAAAATGCACACAGAACTATAGTATGCTTGCATTGCCCTTGAACGCCAACCTTGAAAGTGCGTATTCCACAGCTTATTTTAAGCCGTTGCTTTTCAGGGCATTACCACGAAAGCTGAAAACATATGGCGTCAGTTATACGGCACATTTATTTTCCAAAATTTTGCATGAAGCTTAACATTTAGAGGACTAGCATTACTCTAGTTATTCACGGATCAATGTTCATATGGCCGAAAGCAATTTATAAAGAAGTAGTTAGTGTCAAACTTTTTGTTTGCATATAAATCAGCTCGTGCATATGAAAGATGGCTCTGTAAATAAATTGCTTTGGGGATGCGCGTGTGCTATAACCGGCATTCATATAAATATACCTTCCGTTTACCTCAATAGTATTGATTAAATAAAACTAGAGCATTTTTTCTGTTGACCATAAGTGAGCATATGGAAGGCGAATTTCGTGCGTGTTCTAATTTTTCCCTTCAGCCTCGCAAATCGCCTCAAAAGCACTTTATTCTATCTTCAGATAAAGATTATTGTCATTAATGTTCCGCTAAAGGGTAACAATATCCAAATTATTGGGTCAAGAGAACTGCATGCACCAAACTCCTCAGCCATCTAGCAAAATTGAGTATTTTGCGGGAATTATGACGGAATAAAAAAAGCTTTGCCTCGAATTTCGCGCTGTATATGATCTTGTCATTTGCTTACGACGCACATTTCGCCGTTTAATGTAACGGCGTTTTCGTCAAGGATCTGCTCCACGGAATGAATATAAACTAGTAGCAGCTCTCCTTTCTTCAGGTTAGCGCTGGAAAAGCAAAATCCGCGGTCCACCATTTCTTTGAACCCAAGTCAATGAGGCAGTTTCCTAATCTTCTGAAGGCCGCCAATGTTGAAGCGCGAGGAAAAAGCAGACGACTACGTAAACATAATGGCAGGCAAACAAACACGTGCAAAGCACGTGCAAGACTGGCCTCTTTCGAGAGCAACGTCTGAGGCCTTCCTTCCTTCCTTCAAGAGCAAGCACGCTGCTCACGCAGCTATTCAGTGGGATGAGTGACCGGCCAGCCCGGTCAGTTATGCAGAGTCGCCCGGAGAGGGCGCTTTTCACTGGCGCCTGCAGCGCCCCTCCACCCCTTCTCCTGCGATGCTGCTGTCTCCTAGCGGTTTTAAATGGCAGGCTTGTTTCATATTTGGCAGCACGATTCTTGAACTTTCCAATCATAGTTTTATGTTAATGACGGTGAAGCGAACGCGCACAGTCCCACGAGCCTGCAAGGCTCATGGCTTCGCTGGATGCTCCACTCGTCCCACAAAGGTTTCTGACACCCTCAAATAGCACGATAATGCTGGACACTTTTTGTTTGCTATGTTAATGCCGTTGGTCCGGGACAAAGCCTAAGCGGAAAGAAGAATGAAAGCGCTTTGTTTTAAAACTCACGAGTATGGGCTGTTTCTGCTCCTGTTGATTATGATGACGGCAAAGGCATCACACAACTAAAGCTAACATGTTTTCCAGGAATAATGGAAAGCTGGACGACTTCGTTTTTCTTGTAGCAGATGGAGCAGAAAAACGAGGTCAACACGAACATCCCCATCCCTCCTCCTGTAGGAGAGAGGCTCCTGTCTACTTGATGGAAGCGCCTTCGTGTAGTAGAGGCGGCGCCCAGCGTTGTGGTGCAGTGTACACCACCTACCACGACTGGCAGGCGTCAAAGTGGAGAGAAAAATCTTCCTCTACACATTTAGGAGAGAGAAGGGAGAGGTCGGAAGGTGACCGGCATGGGAAGGACCCCGAGGCTGCTACCGCCGCCGGGTACCTACCGGTGATACAATGGGTACAAGCTTTCGCCTGGTTAGGTGCTCGGCTTATTTAGGGTGATATGCCTGGGAAATGGGTCGCTGAACCCGCCTTGAGGAGTCGAAAATACCTTGTGCCAGGGCGCTTTTTGGCCATAGACGCCCTTGCGCCATAAAAATTCGCAATCATCATCATTAGTTTTTCTGTTATTTTTTAATTGTCTTGTACAAGGAATTTAAACTTCGATGTAAAATAACCAAGCAATTGTTTCTTGAGTGCATTTTGACTATTCCCGTTCACAATCAAGCTACTTGTGCATTGATTATAACGTGGGTGGTACGAAAAGAGATAACTATGCATATCTGTTAGAGAAGCCCTTTCTTCTCTTGTGCTTAATGGCGCTTTTGATGATGGTGGAGAAACTACCAGTTACTTCCTCGTTACAGGCGACTTTTATGAGGAGTAGGCTAATCATTGTTCATTAACTTTTGTATTTCGGCTGCAATAACGGTCGCCCTTTTAGGGACCAAAAGTGCAGTGTTCATGGAGAGGCATGACTTAATTCCTTTACAGTTCGATCCTTAGTGGCGCTTGTTATCCTCCGTGGATAAAATGGTTACAAGCTTTACAGGGGCCTAGTGCTCGGCTTCTGGCTGAAATACTTGAGAAATGACGCTTTGAAACCACTCTGAATAGAGGAAAATACCTTGCGCCATGGCACTCTTTGCCCATAGGTGACTTTTCGCCATAAAAATCATTATTACCATTGTTATAGCTAAGTCGAGGTAGCCGATATTCAGGACGTTTAACTACCACAATCAGCGCATGTAATCGGCCCAATATTGCAAATATATTGGCAAAGGCCGGTCGTACAAAGGACCAGGGTAAAACAATCTTATTCCAATATTGAGCCGATTACCTGTGCTGTTACCATGTGGTTTTGTTTCGCAGAGGTCTCAACTTTCCTGGCTTCTGTATTTTTCCGCAGAAGCCTGTTAATTAATATGCTTTGTTCATTTGCGGCCTGATGCATTGCTGTTCCGCCAAGAAAGATTAATACAATGGGTAATGCATAGCAGAGAGCTATTCTTCCCTCGAGCGGAGTACTGAGCGGGCCGCTGTCTCTTTGCCAAGGTCGAAGAAGAGGCCTTTTGAAACAATTCAAACAGCATACTCCTAAAAGAACTTGACTATAAGTGGGAAAACGCTATCATGATTTCTCAGAATGCTGAATGTTTCACCGCTTTAGCGAATGTGGTATTCACGCATTGTATGTCCTGCTCTTTCTTTTTAGTTTCAACAACAGTACAGTCATCCACACACCTATCTAGAGCGCTCCGGCGGGAAACTGGATTATACATTGTTCAAAGTCGCCGCTCCCTGGCGTTTAATATAAAATGTTTAAAGGCATGGGGAGTTAAAAACGATCCATATTAATGTGCCTGCGCGATGCGGGTTTGTTTCCAGCACTTGACCACTCGTAAATCATGCCAATATGCTCCTAAGTGCGTCGGTCGAGCGCTTAAGGCAGGGCTGAGAACGTATGAAAACGCAAAGGCGTTCACACTTTGCGCGTTCTATTTTTGGCGTCAGCAACAAGATGGCAAGGTTGTCGACACAAGAGCATAGAGCCGACTGACTAAAACCCTTTGAGTTGAGTGGAAAGTTATTTAGGCAAGGAAGGTGGCATGACAATGGGTTGGGGTGGGGAGGTTGGGGGGGTGGGGCGGTATCGAGCACTAAGCAGAATTTCCAATGTTTGCACGCTTCCTATTCACCTCGTATTGCTCTAATCAGGCCACTAACGTAGACATGTCTTTCAAATTCCGTTTGAACATCATAGTCGGTTGGTAAACGGTGGCGATAGTTAAAATGGAAGTGTGCGATCACGGAACGCATAAAGAAGAAAAATTCCCGTTATGACGATATGAATGCGGCGTCTAAAGCTTACGGAGACTTTGGCATGTAGAATGAACTTGTAATGTAGAGTAAGTCCCCTTACTTTAAAATCTGTCGTACAGTCTTGGTCAAAAGTGATAAGGCCACAACATTGAGCGCATAAGCGCCGTCACTTGTTTTTTTATTTGTCATATTTCCTAGGGTTTCTTTAAATGCCACAAAATAAATGCCACGTATGGTTTATGGGGGCTTAACGTCTCAAAGCGACTCAGGCTATGAGGGACGCCGTAGTGAAGGGCTTCGGGAATTTCGACCAACTGGGGTTCTTCAACGTGCACTGACATTGCACAGTACACCGGCCCCTAGAATTTCGCCTCCATCGAAATTCAGCCGCGGCGGCCTGGATGTAACCCGAGTCTTACGGTCCAGCCGAGCGCTAACCACTGAGCCACCGCGGAGGCTTAGGAGGTACGTTTCTACAAAAGATTGCATTGGTTCTTTCTTAAAGCGCTTTTAAGCTTAACTAAATGCACGTGACCCTAAAGTGATTATTTTGAATTTTGCATAATTGATCTTACCTAAGTACCTAATTAATCTAAGCCCCAGAGCGGTGCATCTGCTTCATGCAGATGTTGATGAGTGGTGACACCACGGGTTCGCGAGCATCCGAATTGACATTCCCGCAGGGGATGATGGTGAACAGTGCATCGCTACACATCTGAGAACCCGTGGCCGCGGAAAAAGGGATCCTGGTGGTTGAGCCGATGCCGAGCGTTTGGATCTTTAAGGCTATCGGCGGAGGCAACACACCACTTTGGCTCTAGCTTCCTGTAGACGGCACCTCTGGCCTGACCCGACCGGAGGAAATCGGCAGTCGCCCTTTCCTGTTCTCCCCTTCATATTTAACTTTCCTATCTTCTTTCTCGCAACTCTCTTATCTTCTATTCACTTCTGGGTTTTTCCTTTTTTTTTCCTGGCGGCGAGGGTTAACCTTGTGTGGCGAACTACCCTGGATTTCGTCATATTTGGTTATAGTTGAGGTGAACAGCTGGCGTGGGCAGGACTTGCAAGTTCCTGACCCGTCCTCTTGTTGGGCTCCGTGGTGGGTGGCTGGCACCATGACTGAAAAACTAAAATTTTTATGGCTCCCCTTCTTTCCAATCCTGATCGCTCTCTCAAAAAAGGGCGGAACGATGAAGACTTTTTCTGAAGAGAAAGATAACATTCTCAAATTCCATGTTGTCGATAATAAAACAGAAGATAAAATGCAAAACTCATATCCCCATTCCGAGTCTCAAAATGCTTGACGGACGCGAAGAAGAAGTGGTGGTACCGAACGTCTCAGCCGGCCTTATTCTTTTCTCATCATTGGCCACGGTATCAAATGCCACAAATTATGTTAACGAAGAACAGTGTAACACCGATTGGTGTTGATCTCAGTTCTTTGCAGTGGGTTGTTGGCACGCCGGCAGCAGTGGAATTCTATTTCGACCACATCTTCCCATCTCATGCGAAACTGAAGCCGGCAAGCATTTTAAACGGCCTTCTCTCTGATCACATAGAGGAATACCCCTATCATATGGTGTTTTCTACCGATGCCTTCGTCAGCTGCCTAAAAGCTGCAGTTTGTATCTTTTCGCAGGATTTGGCCTGGAGCTATTTTGTCCGCATCCCTGATTATATTCCTATATTCTTTGCAGAATTTTTGGCTCTTGGATTGGCCCTGCAAAACATTCCATGTCATGTGTCTCACGTTATTATTCTCGCTGATTGTTTGAAAGGTTTAGTCTACCTTGAAGCGTCACAAAAAGATTCTCTAAGCCGTTTCCTGCTATTTTTTGTCTCATGCACTTTGAAGGAGGTTCGTTTTGTCTGGGTCCCTGCCCATGTAGGTATTCATTCAAATGAGGTGGCTGATTACTTAGCAAGGTCGGCTCTTGACAGGTCAGTGACACATCTTGTCCCGAATTTCAGCCTGCTGGCCATTTCCAGGTTTCAGCGGTTCCAGCACATATCAGCCAGGTTACGTGATCTCTTACTAAATACCACTTATTATCAGCACTTAGCATATAATTGGAACGGCCGTTCGTATAAAACCAGGCTGTGTGAGGTATCAATGACGTCGTTGCGGTGCAGGATTCCCAGTTTGAATTTGTATCTAAGCAGGTGTGGGTTGACACCTGCAAATCTACGTGACGCATGCGGGGAACTTGAATCTGTAGGCCGTTTTCTCCTAGCTCTACTGTCCACTGTTCGCACTTCAGAGCAAGATTCACCCGGAGGTTCCTCTCTCCAGGTTAGGGTTCCCGTTATCTCTGCCAGTGTAACTATCGTTCGGTGCAAGCGCCAAAGGATTTGCACTGGATTCAATTTGTGGAATTCTCCATGATTACATTGTTGCAACTGGGGGGTTTATTTGCTAATTCTTTTAATATTCTTCGAGCTCTTCTTTTTTCACCAAACTGCTGTCTGTTATTTTACTTTAAATATTCTTCTGTCGTTTCCATTGATACCTTTTTCAAAATTCACGCTTGGTAATCTTCTATGGAAATTTCCTTGTTTTTGCCACTACACTTGGCCAATCCCCCATGTGTGTAAGTGACATGCCTTAAGAGGACAAAGAAGAAGAAGAAGGTCCCTTGCGTCCTCTCGTCGTCACCGTCTCAAAGACTGCGGCTCCACCAGCTGGCAACTCCCGTGCCGTGAACGTCGCTGATGTGGAGGTTCCAGATTCGCCTGATGAATGCACGGTGACAGGTATAGAATCCGACAGCAGCAGCTTCGCGCTTGTTGAGTCGCGCCGCCTGAAAAGGAAGTTGCGCCGGACATCAACAGCGGTTGAGTTGCCTACGAGGACTATTGACAAGCCAGGAGTTTTCTCAGTGGCATTCGTTCCTACAACGCAGACGACTATTCTGAACACCATTAACAGGCAACGGCCAACCCTGTTTTTCTACCGGGTGGTTCCGGAACAAGTCTGTGAAGTCAGAATTAATGCATGGAACAATGTCCTGACAGCAGATGTTAAATCTTAGGCATCAGTCGATAAGCTGAAAGAAGCTAGTGTCCTCGGTGGCATGGCGGTCCGCTCCTACGTTGCTCACGGGAAGCCGACTACCACTGGAGTTATCACTGATATTGACCCGGAGAGAGATGACATTCATCGCTTCGGCCGCTCCAAGTGTGTCAAGTTAGTTTTTGAAGCTGACGCTCTCCCATCCCACGTCAAGGGGGAGGGGGCTATGTGAGGCATCCTGTCCGCCTGTATGTTCCAAGGCCTGTTCAGTGCCATAAGTGCAACAATTCAGGTTTCATCAATGCAATGCAGGTTTCATCAATGTATGACTACAAGCTATGTCGTTTGTATAAACTCTGTTTACTAAAGAAATAATGACGCCATAACAAGCTTAGCACAACTAGCGGAAAACTTCCCTATTTATAATGTTCGCCATCCGGAAGTGTGGTACGCCGCCAAATGCAGAACCAATTATGGACATCAAATGTTGAAATTTTTACTTCCCACACTTCTAAATCGCGTGTTAAAAGAAACTAACATTGACATATCTGGTATATCACCAAAAGAACTGCGTGAAGTGTTTGTATAATGATGACATACACTGACCTTTTTTTTTCTCTTCTTTGTCTTCCTAGGGCTTTCCTCTTCGAATGATTTTGGTTAACTCATGTATTTGTTTTGTCCAAGTGTACTTCCTTAGCCGCACGTTTTTTTATGCTGTCCATGTGCAAGGGGGTCAGGGCTCTTCAAGCTGTTTCGCACAGATTTTACCTGCCCTCCTCGTAACTTTTTTGTTGCGGAATATGTTTGATTGATTTGATTTGAAAGATAGGTCATGTGAGTGCTGTTTGCAACAATGAGGTATCCTGCCGTCGATGCGGCGGGATGCACCAGCATGACACCTGCACGACCGAGACTATAAAGTGCGCCAACTGCTCGGGTGCCCATGAAGCCACAGCTAAGGACTGCCCTAAGCTGAA
>JARKHS020015726.1:0-45017 GCA_030143305.2 Amblyomma americanum
TAGTAGTAGTAGTAAAGACTTTTATTCGACCATAATTTATAGGCCGAGCATGTCGACCGCCTGGGCGACCAGAAGCCGCTGTTCTTCTTCCCCTTCAGCGCCAAGCCAGTCGAGCCAGGTGGTGATGGATAGAAAGGGTGGGGGGAAGGAACCCGACTGCTGAGCAGCCGGGCAATAGAAGAGGCAATGGGCCAGGTCCGCATAGATGCAGGGGCAGTTGGGACAGGAAGGGTCCGATCGATAGCGATAGAGGAAGAGGCGGGACGGGGTGATAACTGCATTCATCTGAATGTGCCGAAGAAGGCGAGACTCCGGCACCGTGAGTGATGGATGAGGAGGAGGGTAAAGGCGTTTGTCGAGGCGGAGCTCAAGGTAGACCTCTTTTATGGTGCGGCGAAGGGTGAGCCTCCCACCGTCCGCCGAGGGCTTGGGCCAGGGGATCAACGGTGCCCGGAAAAGTGTGTCGCGGGCGAGCTGATGGGCCAGCTCATTGCCGTCAATCCCTGAATGCCCAGGGACCCAGCGGAGGAAAACGATGGAAGGCTGCAGTGCGGAGACCGCTCGCTCGACCTCCTGTTGGAGAGAAGGGGTCAGGGTGCGTTTCTGTATGTGGTGTATAGCGGCTTGTGAGTCTGAATAGACTGTGTACTCTTGGAGAGAGGGAAGGAGGGCAAATGACTGGAGGGCATGCGCAATGGCGAGGACCTCGAGGGACAATGCGTCTGGAGGGTGTAGATACGGCCCGCTGGTGTGGGTTTCAGGAGAAGGGAGGTGTGGATGGTACAGGGCGTAGCCGCAGGAACCTCGAGGAGCCACGAAGGAGGCATCCGTGTAAGCTACACCCTGGGTATCAAAGAGAGGGGAATGGTGCTGTGCGGCCGCATGACGACGTCCGGCGTGCAGGACGGGGGACATGTTGGTCGGGAGGGGAAGGATACGAAGATTGGGAGCGGGGGTGGGAATAGGAGAGGTAAGCGGGGAGATTGGAATGGGCGAGATACCCGCTTGAGTCAATAACCACTGACCCTGACGGGTAAGGGAAAGCCGGGCAAGTTGTGAGTCACGATGGAGACTGATAAGAGAACGAAGAGGATGGAAGAGGCCTGTGGCAAAGAGCTTAGTGGTAGAGGTAGTGATAGGGAGGTTGAGGGCTGCCTTGTAGAGGCCCACAAGGGCTGTCTCGAGAGCGTTAAGTTGAGTCTGATTGAAGGAAGCGTAGGGTGCAAAGTACAAGACTTTGTTGAGGGCCAGCGCGTGGGCAACGCGGCACGCGTGAGCCTCGTGGAGACCTGAGCGTCGAGTGACCACGCGCCGCAGGAGGTGAGTTACAGAGTGGCAGGTGGTGACAGCGCGGTGGAGGGCTTGCACATTCTTAGCCGCATGCAAAGGGAAGCCAAGAACTTTGCACTGTGTGACGACAGGAATGGGAGAGCCAGAAAGGTGGAGAGAGACGAAGTGGTTGTGTGAGCGCTGGTAGGAGGAATGGTTGAGAAGGAGAAGCTCGGATTTCTCAGGAGCAGGAGAGAGGCCAGCGGTGGTGAGAAAGGAGTCGATGAGATCTAGGCCACGTTGCAGGGTGTCCTGTACGTGACCGGGAGAGCCAGATGAACACCAGAGAGTGATGTCATCGGCGTAAAATATATGATGCAGGTCGGGAATTTCAGCTAGCTGGGAGGCGAGAGGGGCCATAGCGAGATTGAAAAGGGTAGGAGAGAGAACAGCACCTTGAGGAGTGCCACGGGTGAGGTGGTGTGGGTTAGACAAGTGGGTATCTACTCGAAAGCGAGCCACACGTTTAGAGAGGAATGAGCGGATATAGGAGTACATGCGGGAGCCACAATCCAAAGAGGCGAGTTGAGAAAGGATGTGATCGTGGCAAACACCGTCAAAGGCCTTGCGAACATCGACAGTCACAAGTGCGTAAATTTGAGTGGGTGTAGGGGACAGAAACGTTTGCTGGAGAATCAGAAACATGTCCTGTGCACAGACGCGGCGTCGGAAGCCAATGAGAGAATGGGGGAAGAACTCCCGTGCCTCAAGAAAATCAGAGAGGCGAGTCAGAGCCATTCGCTCAAGGGTCTTACCAACGCACGACGTCAGGGAGATTGGGCGGAGGTTAGAGAGAGAGGGAGGTTTGCCCGGCTTTGGAATCATAGAAATAAGGGAGGATGTCCAGGAGCTCGGCAAGCAGCCGCTCTCCCAGGCCTCATTGTAGGTTTGAAGGAGGAATTCTTTGGCGCAGTCAGGAAGGTTACGAAGTGTGGTGTATGTAATGGCATCCTCACCGGGAGCCGAGCGTGTAGAATTAGCAGCCAGAGCAGATTCGAGCTCCCGGAGAGTGAAGCATTGGTCCAGATCGGGGTTAGGTCCACCTGAGTACACCGGGTAGGAGGGTGCCAGAGGGGGCGGGAGGTAGAGAGAGGCGAGTTGATCAAAAACTTCGGAGGGAGTCCCCTGAGTGAGGGCTTTAGCTAGAGTGGGAGCAAGGGCAGGCTTACTGCCAAGGAGGGATTTAAAGAGAGACCATGCGGATCGCGAGTGCAATGCAGAATCAAGGCCATCACAAAGAGCACTCCAACGAGAATGCTCGAGGGAGGCGCAGTGGGCGACGATCTCAGCCCGCAGAGCAGTGATCCGGGAGGAAAGTTGGGCATTGTGTGGTTGGGAGCGAAAGGAGCGTTGAAGACGTTTACGGCGACGCCATAAACGGATAAGGTGTGGATCTGGGTCCTGGATTGGGTAACGAGAGCGAACGCGACGGCTACTGGACGTGAGCGCTGCAGAGATGCGCGACGTCCAGTCGTCGTAGGATTGAAAGGAGTCGGAGGCGAGATTTGTGCGAAAAGCATGCCAGTCAGTGTGAATAACCGGATGACAGCGAGGGATGTGGGAAAGAGAGGTGGTGATATGAATGAGAAAGTGGTCACTTAGAAGAGTTTCGGCTGTCACCTGCCAGTGAAAGGAAAGTGAACCCCGAGAGAAAGTGAGGTCGGGTGTCGTGGAGCGTTGTGAGGCAATGCCCGCTCGAGTAGGAGAGCCAGGAGTATTAAGAAGGGTGAGGTGGCGTTCCTGGGCCAGACAGTGCAGGAGGCGGCCGGGTTTGAGGGTTTGTGGGTAGCCCCAGAGTGTGTGAGGGGCATTAAAGTCACCACCAAAGAGGAGATGGGAGGTAGAAGGAAGAGAGTGAAGGAATTTGCCCAGAGCAGAGAATAAAGAGGAAGTGACAGGGGGGTTGTAAAAAGACAAAAGGACGAGTGAGATGCGGGAAGAAGGGTGGTAATAAACCACACAAACTAAATATTTAAGGAGGGTGGAGGGGATGTCAATTTGCTCTACGAGCACGTCACTGCGTACATAAATAGACGCAAGTGGCGTGGCCGTAGTGGCATGGTAGGCGCGGTAGCCTGGGACATTGCGGGCCGTCCGGGTCTCCTGGAGAAGGAGAAAATGAGGCAGAGAGGGGCGGGTGAGTAGGTACTGGTGGAGGGGGGTCTTATTGTGACAAAGATTTCGGCAGTTCCACTGCACAATTTCGAGGTCCTCGCCAAACGCCATTATGAGAGTGGAGAGGAACGCGATGGTACGCGTTCCTTCTTTTTTGCCGGGGGCAGTGACTCATGGACGGATTGGAGCATAGATGTGAAAGATTCCAGTTGCTTTGATTGTGCTTGGAGGGTGGTAAGAATCTGGAGAACCGAAGTTTCCAGCTGAACCAAGCGAGTGTGATGTGCCTGTGTGGTGGTTTCGACAAGGTCAGCCAAAGGGGCGACCTGGGCTCTGGAGGAGGGAGTGGGGAACGTGGCAAGGTGCTCATTTAGCTTGCTAAGCTGGGAGGTAAGAGAGGAGGTGGTTGTCTGGAGGGTTTGAGTCAAGGCATGTATCTGCTGTTGTAGATCGTGGGAAATGCGCTGCTGCTCTCGCTGCTGGCGTTCGAGCATTGCTAGCCGGAGGTCGAAGGAGCGGCTCGCGTCAGTCAAGGATGGAGAGGGTGGTGTAGTGGAAGAGAGGGACGCTGGCACCGAGGATCCTTTAACTATGGCGGCGAAGGAGCCTGGTGGTGACGTGATCGGAGCTGATGGATATTCATGATTAGAGGAGGAGGACGAGGAGGAGGAGGAGGGGGTGGTGGGTTGAGTGGCCCGGCGCAAAGCTAGGCGTCGGAGGTATGCAGCTTTAGCACACTCGCGTTGTTTAGCAAGGAGGAAGGGGCAAGTGGGGTCGAGGGAGGGGTGGGTATTCACCTGGCAATGAACGCACCAGGGCTGGGCACACACATGAGCGGAAGGGTCAGCGGGTAGAGGAGCAGCACAGCGACGGCACTTTGCCGGAACGCTGTGCTGGGGGCATTGGTGGGCGCGGTGGCCTAGAGTGAGACAACGGGTGCAGGTGGGAGGCTTAGGTTTATGAGGACGGCACCGGAAGGCAACGCGTTTGAAATATACAAAGTGGGGGATGACGGTACCAGCGAACGTTATGAGCACTGATTGAGTGGATCCCATCATGCGAGCAGCGAGAATATCTGTTTTGAAAGATTCTAGTTCATGCATGAGCTCATCAGGAGTGAAGTGGCCACCGGCGTTATGGATGACGCCGAGGCATGAGATGGGAGGATGGGGGGAATAAGTTTTGATGCTGACAGGCTTACCGTGAAGGTGAAGGTGCGTGATAGAAAGTAGGAGGTGGGCGGTGAGAGGAGAATGAGTTTTTAAAAACACAAGGCTTTGGGCTGGCTTGGCCTGAAGGGTGATGTCTGCACTGGTCTTGGAGGAAAGTTGTGCAGCGGAGGTGACTGCGGCGAGCACGTCGTAGAGAGGCAGCTTGGGATTGAGGGTACCAGGAGGGAGTTGTATGCCAACAGTGATGAGCTCGGAGCGGGGTCGGGTGGCGGAAGCAGGCTTACGGCTGGCACCGATGGTGCTCCAGCCGATTTCCGGGGATGAAGTGTCGTCTACCGGGGACGCCATGAAGTCCATGTCTGCCGACGAATCGTCAGCCTGGGGCGCAATCTGCGACGCTGGTGCCGGGCTGCAGGTCTTGGTGTCAGCGGGTAATGTGGCTGGTGTAGGCGCGGCGGCACCGGCGGCGTCGACGAACGCAGGCGGCTGCGACGCGTCTATGGGCCCAAAGGTGTTGACGTCTCTTAGAGCGTGGAGTTGGCGAGCAGTGGACGCTGCGGCGACGACGAACGCTGCCGGCTGCGCCGCGGCCGTCGATCCGGAGCTCCCAGCGTCGCTCACAGTGTTGGTTGCGACAGGATTTTGCGCGGTGGCGTGGGCGGTTGGAGTAGGCCCCGCGGTGGCGGCATCAGTGGGTCTGGGCTGCAGGGGCTTCGTGAGACGCTGCATTGCAGAGGTGCAGGCGCGGCGCGTTAGGGTTAGCGAGGCGCCGCGCCGCTTCTGACTTTTGGAGGCGCTTGAAGGGCCAGCCCGGCAGCGGGCCGTGATGCCGATGGTATCCACGTGCTTCGGAAGCCTTCCGGAAACGATGGAGAGGAAATCCAGGGGCGGGCGAAGCCCTGGATTAGGCCAGGGGCAGGTGAAAGCGGAGCTCGATAGGCAGCCAGCTAAACAGGGCGGCGCCACCTAGCGGCAGCCCTCACACCAAATGTTACGTGACGGCAAGATGATGAATGAGATGCGATGACAGATGGGTACAGAATGATTTTAATGGCGTACGGAAGGAAGGAAGGAAGGCCTCAGACGTTGCTGGCACATACCCACTACGGGGGAGTGGCCAAGACACAGGCGGTTAATTGCTGGATACAGGAAAGTTTTGACGGGAAAAGGAGTGGTAATAGTATGTAGTCTGATAGATTGGAAGAGGGAAGGAAAGGGGTCCAGTTAACTTGGAGATCGAGGACGGGAGCAATTGCTTAATGTGCATAATAGTACACAATTCCTGTAATGTTTCAACGTCGTACTGACTGAGAGCGGGAAAAAGGAATTAGAATGGGAGTCGCTGCGTTTCTTGAAGAAAATTTTGCACAGCAGAGCGCACACTGCTGTCGCTTCGTCCAAGCAAAGAAGCGCCAATGGAAAGAACAACCGCAGAGGACACAGGCAAGCCCAGTTGATGAAATGGAATTTGCAAAAGACGCTTCCTCAAATGAGAGAAGCGGCGGCAGAACAGCAGGAAGTGATCTATTGTCTCAGGTTCGGCACAAAAAGGGCACAGTGGGGAAGCTGCCAGGCCAGATCTGTGAAGGTAGAAATTTAGAAGGGGAACCCGGCAACGCAAACGCGTGAAAGAGACCTCTAGTCTGCGCGAGCGCCAGTCTTTGCTACTCCAAGGGTGCAGACGATGATGATATTCGGGAAATGATGTAAGAGCCGAGGCAGCAAATTCCTGAAATATTGTGTAGCTGCGAAACCTCACCGCAGCTGTATATGCACACGTTGGCAGGGCAGCAACAATTAGGCCGCAGAGAGAGACTCTTGCTAAGGAATCTGCAACCTCATTTAAGTGAAAGCCCATATGACCTGGTACCCAAAGCAACCTTACCGAATTTAGATGGAGCGGAATCAGGAACTTAAAGAGGCGTAATGCCCGAGACTCAGTGGGTGAGGATAATGAAGAGCAAACGGACAGAGAGTCTGTCATAACCACGACCTGGGAAACGGTAGTTTCTAGTTTTCGTAAGGCTAGGATTACTGCTAATAATTCAGCCAGAAAAATTGGAGTGAAGTCAGGAAGACGGAGAGAAAAAGACCAATCCAGTGAAGGCGAAAAAATTCCCACACCTGCCTTTTCGCGATCAGAAACGGCACTTGGAAATTCGTACGGCCTGGCGCGAGCACTCTGTGCTGCGCCACTGCCCACTTTGTCGTCTTCTAGTCCGCGACAATATTCCTGGCATGCAAAACGACGCCGTTTCACGAATATCCTCCAGCAAGAATTTTTTTAATGCGTTTTGCAAAATCTGAGTTGCCTGTTGTCAAAGTCTGAATTTCTGCGCCGTCGCACCTTTCCTTCTCCTCTCGTCCCTTTTTGCACGCCCAAAGGTCGCCACCCCATCGCGGGAATTCCTTCGCCGAAGGGGGGGGGGGGGGTTGCACGGAGCTACCTGACCCGCAGGAGCGATGCTGCTGGCTGGCCGCGACCACGGTAGTTGCGCGACGCCTGAAGGAATCTCAACCAGTGGCCATCCCTGAACAGAATTACGCAGCAGCGTGTGACTGAGGAGGGCGGGAGCATGAAAATGTCGCCGGACGAGACTCGCCAACTTTCTCGCGCGATTTTGGGTTATCAGCTGCGTGTAGGAGTGTATTATTTGGCTCACGTGTTCGCGAGGAGAGAATGTAGTGATTAAACGGATTTGTGTACTCTCCTCTAATGATGTTTTGAGAGTCCCTTTGAAATAACCCCAAATGCTCAAACTAATCAGGCGTCCTCTGTCATGGCGTCCCCCATATCCTTAATAGCTGCGGGACATTGATACCACAAAAATGAGCACCACTCCGCACACAATCGAAGTGACTGGTCGAGCATTACCAAAGCCACCTCCTAATCTTAAGACGAAGGAAAAACTTTAAAAAGTTCATTTGCTTTTTACAAAGGCATTGTTGGCTGTTTATTTCGAACTTATAGCTGGGGACCAAAAAGAGAGGCAGGATACGTTGAAAGTTTTTCATCAGTGTTAGTGTGCGGTGTACGCTTGTTGATATTAAATTATGATAAAAAAAACTGTCTGCAGATCTATGTTTGGGTCCTACACATGCACTGCGGAATCTCGCCCTGCAAGAGCAACGTGCTGAAACAAACGAAAAGATCTATGGCCTGCATCTGACTTAGTTGCAAATATGTATAGGTTGCCCTCGTACCTAAGTGTACGCATAGTGCATTTTAACAAACAACAATTTATGACAGACATATATTTCGGGGCACCGTTACGAAATTAAAAGGAGAAAGAGACCGTTTTTTTGTATTGAGAGTGCGGCGAAAATCTAATGGAAAGAGTGCACCCAAAATACCGTTCATCCGTAAACGAGGTATGCTAATGCGATATATCACCTTAGCCCTTGCTGGTCGGGAATCGCGCATGGCCGCCGGCAGATAGTGAATTGATGTCGGACGAAGGACCGGGCCTGCCTGATACAGCTTGTGGCTTGTATACCTAAGAGCCCTTGGTTGAAACGAAAGTGCTGGAATGAACTGTCAGCGCCCTGATTTCACTAAGAATCACTGGTAGGCATCGGGAGACTGGATAATTTCACTTTTCCCTGTGCGACCGCAGATATTGTTTCTCACACTTTTCATTTTGCGGATGGCTTGATCTCTCTCTCTCTCTCTCTCTCTCTCTCTCTCTCTCTCTCACACACACACACACACACACACACACACACACACACACACACACACACACACACACACACACACACACACACACACACACACACACACACACACACACACACACACACACACACACACACACACCACACACACACACACACACACACACACACACGCACGCACGCACACGCACACATACACGCACACACACACACACACACGCACACACACTCACACTCACACACACACACACACACACACGCACACATACACACACACACACACACACGCACGCACGCACACGCACACATACACACACACACACACGCACGCACACACTCACGCACACACACACACACGCACACATACACACATACACACACACGCACGCACACACACACACGCACGCACGCACACGCACGCACCCATACACACATACACACACACACACGCACACACACACATATAGTGTATAATACCCCCTACCACTATCCTTCCTTACTGTCGCTCCCCCCTTTCTTTCCGGAACTCTCCCTGTCTTACTCCCGCTAGTCGCAGCTCAGGTGCTTCAGGTTCCGATGGCAGATGTCGGGCTAGCAACATCTTTTTCTTGCATTGTTATTAATTAATAGCCACTAATAACAGCAACAACAAAAACAACAAAGATGTATAGGGTGTCAACAACAAACGTCTCCCCACTGTATGTAGTATGCTCTATTAGTTGCTTGCAACATCATTAGCGTCAGCGTACATAGATATCACGATATGCATGGCATAGGAGATACAGTTCTCCACAGCACAGACTTGAGCAACCGTTGCAAAGAAAATCCCATTCCGCTGACTATCGTTTCAGCAAGATGACTTGTATTGTCATCTTGTCAGACCACAGGGCTCTCCTGGCAAGAATACCTAAAAAACAAGTGCTCTTGTCTAAGCTTTGTCGATCGGATTGAGGTTGTCCTCTGGTCCCTTGTTCAGTTAGTTTTGTCCTGGCGTGCCTTAACCTACTGGACATAGCCTAGTTAACCTCCCTGCCTTTCCTTCCTTCTGTTTCTCTCTCTCCCTCTTTCTCCCGACGTGCGTAACGATATAGTATTTAAACCTTTTTTTTTCTCTTTGGGATGTCCTCTTGTTTGTCTTTTTCCATGCACTCTACAATGCCTGATGTCAACTAAAAAGCCGGCATAATCGCACTCAGCCACCACGGCCAAGCAGGGTACAATGCCTGGATTGAAACCAATCTTTACGTGATTCAGAGAAGAGAGAGACCGGGCGTTATAGAATATTTGCTTTTGACGCGACTATGCCGTCAAACTCAGCGAGGCCACGGGTATGCACGCCGACCGCAAGTCGGCGTTTTCGGTGCTCTACTTTATCACTGGGTCGCTGGAAATTGCCATAGGTGCAAAAAAATTAGAGGGGACATTTAAGCTCCACCTCAAGAGTATGACGCGGTAGCGTAATTGGTGAATTCCCATATATGCAGAAGGTCATTCCCTACTTTACATTCATAGATCCCTGGGAGTCCTCATACCCCTCCTGGCGCAGTGGTGCAGCGGTTAAGTGATGCGTCACTGCCCTGCGATGACAGCGATGAGAGCTGCTCCCAGCTGTGGGCCTTGTGTGATCCAGGTTGTTCTTTCCGATTTAGTAATCATTAATTCAACTGCCATTTGCCGCAGTGGGCAGTTTTCCCACAATCTGGTCGGCAGGTTTGGATGACACTGCAAGGTCACGGGACCTAGGTGACCCAACTGCCTCCTTGGTTGTTCTCTGGGTATCACCTGCCAGAGTCATGCTCGGGATTTTTCGCTCACAACGCCGACGCCAGACATTCTGGGCAACAGGACCTTTAACGCTATCACGTTAATATAGTCACTGCGATACTTGGATGAAGCGGTCGTTGAACAATATCAGCTTCGTGCCGTGCCGGTATCGCCTAGCCATTTGCACCTCTTCTGGCTCCGGGCAATGTTTCATGAGTGGACGTGTGTTTCTGAAAAGGCTAAAAGTCTGGATTGAAGCCTAATTTGTATCTCGCTGCTTCATTCATCGCTACGCTTTTCCATCCGGGTATACTGCTACACATACTTGGAATAATCTGACAAAATCTCTCTGGCTTGCACGTGGTTTTATGCCGTCGAGCAGTGCACTGTTTCGTAGCTTTTTTGGAGGGAAAGCTCTACTTCACGACCAAAGCTACAAAACCCGTTTAATCGCTGAAGCTTGACATGAATAAATTACTATTGCCGCGACTGGGTTTCGAACCCGCGACGACGCGAACAGATCAGCTTCGCTGGTCACTGCACGAAAGCACTGCGCTATCGCCACAGCTGATTACGCCTTGTGTTGTTCTTTAGTAAGGTGTGGGTGCGGGCTAGTTGGTTATGCATTGTAAGAAGAAAAGCGCGTAAAAAGCACACGGACGCAAAGTAAGACGAAGGACAAGCGCTTTTCCTTCGTCTTTCTTTGCGTCCGTGTTTTCTTTACGCGCTTTTCGTCTTACAATTGTTGTTGTTGTTGTTAGCCTATCAAAAGATGGCACATACCCACATTGGGGGATCGGCCAAGAATCGGGTGACTATCACCTGTATTCAGGTAATTAAAATGGAAAGCGCGCGGGTAAGCAACACCGGAGGATTCTTCCTCATGAACAGAAAAGGGATCACAGTTTTGACTTCAAAATTAGAAATAATAATAATAATAATAATAATAATAATAATAATAATAATAATAATAATAATAATAATAATAATAATAATAATAATAATAATAATAATAATAAAGAGAGGAAGTGCATGGAACAGAATTATTAAGCCAAAATGTAATAATTGAGAGGAAAGAAAATTTTGTAACCCTTAGCATGGCAGTCGGTGAGATTCTAGCAGGAAATTTAGAACAGCGGTACAAACAGATCTGTGGCTGAACCCGAATGTGGTGGCACCAAATGACAGCAAGAGCGGGCTGCTTAAACTAAGGCCAAGGGGCCGCAAGGACTCCTCCAGCAACCTTCTTCTGAAAGCGGTGTATCGGCGACAATGGAGCAAAGAATGCTCAATCGATTCAGGCTCACGGCAAAATGCACAAAGGGGAGAGAGCGCCAAACCCGAACTGTGTAAATAGAAATTTAGAGGAGGGATACGGCACCGCAGCCTCGTCAGAGGTCAACAAACTTGCCTGTTCCAAGAATATATGAGGTGCTGATAATCCGCCGATGTTAAAAGTGTTGTGTCTTGCGTGCTTAAAAACGCACGTCGCCGAAACCTAGATACTGCAATATAGGCTGTAGCCGGGATGATGGGAAACACAGGGCCACATAGAGAAGCCTTTGCGAGCGTATCAGAAATCTCATTAGCTGTCACACTGCTGTGACCGGGAACCCATACTAAATGAACAAGACTCAAATGCGGAGGAAGCAGAGAAAAGAATGTGTGGAAAACGGGACCGTCAACATGCGCGGCGAAAGACGAACACAGAGGTAAAGAATAGGTAATTACTGCCACTGCGGTAATAGAGGGGTGTAGCTTGCGCAGGGCAAGTTGTACTGCCAGAAACTCTGCTTGAAAAATAGGTTTGAAATCTGGAAGCCGCAGTGAAAAGGATTAGTCTAAATGTGAACAGAATATTCCCACACCTGCCTTTTCATTTCACTGCGATGCGTCGGTTGCTATTGCAATATTTGTAGGTAAGGTCCTTAGATGATCGTCTAGTAGGCCATTTAGAATACAGGGTGGCAAAAATTTTGCATTTTGGGGGGGAAAATATTGTCGAAAACAATGTGGACAGCGGGCCCTCTTCATAGTACACGAAGGATGTCATAAATTTTTCACATCTAAAGGCTTGAGTAATCTTTGCACGAACACTACTTGTGGGGTATGAAAACGAGACTAGAGGGCACTAAAAAAGGAGGTCGGCTGGAAACAGAAAATGCTTTGTGAACGGTGGAAAGGAGATTCGTAGATTCTTAGGTAAGTCTGCACAGTTAAAAATTGAAGTCGAGATAAGAGAAGGGGAATGCGGGCTTTAAGGTACAGCACATTGGTGGCCACAAATTTTGGGAGGCCGAGTCACATCCGAAGTGCTTCCCTCTCCAAAATAACGAGAGGACGAAGTTTTTATGCAGCCGAGCCTGAAAATGACATAGATCCAAATTCCAAAATTGGCCTGACATACATTTCGTAATGATTAATAGCGTATCTCTTCGCATGCCGTGCCGGTGACTACATAATCTACGTAACATGCCCACGGCACGAGCCCCTTCACCGCTACATGGTCAATGTGGTGTCGCCAGGTGAGTTTCTAGTCGTAAATGACCCCTAGGTATTTTGGAGATTGAACCTGCGGTATTGGTTGTAAGTGGCAAGTGAGAGAGACCACTACAGGATTCTGTAGAGGGAAAACAAGAGATGGAGCACTTGCCAACATTTAACTTCAGCTGTAAGCTGCTCAGCCAATGATCAAGTGTACTCAGATATGACTGCAACAGACCATACAGGGAATGTATATCCGGCGCAGCCGCGAAAAACGCAATGTCGTCCGCATAGACGTAAGTGCGTACATGGCGGTGGAGAGGAATTGAGCTCAACAGAATATTAAAGAGCACAGGGGAAAGAACAGCTCCTTGCGGTACACCTCACGTTTGTTTGTACCTCTCTTAATGAACACCATCATGGACGCAAAAGAATTTCCTATTATAAGTAAATGCAGATGTCCAAGCAACTATATAATCTGGAAACTGAAGAGACTGTAGCCTAGGTATAGGATGGAGTGTTCCACGCTGTCGTAAGCTTTGGCGACGTCTAACGTAACCAAAGCCGCGACCTGGCGTTGACGACGAGCAAGCAGAATTCTGCTCTCAAGATCATCATGTGCATTCCACATCGAACACCGGGGCCGGAATCGTTGACACGGGCTGAGTTTATTTTTGTTGTCCGCGAAGGCTGAAACCCGAATTAGTGACATCCGTTCTATTAATTTTACCACGTTTGATGTTAAAGAAATTGGCCTAATGCTATCCAATTCATAGCCTCCACCCTGATTTTTCAGTAAAGGAATCACCTTGGCCAGCTTCCACTCAGGAGGTATCCAAGCATGTTTGATGGAGTAGTTTATGAGGTGCAATAAGGAGTCAGGAGAATCCTCATAGATAATCTTGAGCATATTTGTAGGGACACCATCGGGGCCAGGAGCAGCCGCTGGTAATCTCTGTAAATCTGGGGAACCTGCGATAGATTAACTTCTAAGGCATTATTATTTGGCACCACATACGCAAACAACATTGGCCGCAAAGGCAGTAGAGACGAAAACCACTTCTGCATGCCCGTGGCGATAAATTCAACCACCTGGATAGCTTCTTCAGGTGACATAACTAATGACTGAAAATTATGAGAGGACATGAGCTGTTTCCTAGACCGTAGAAAGCCGAGTAGTGCACGTCGGTTGCCCGACGTCGAAAGATAATCGAAGTGTTCTGAGTCACATTTTCCTTCGAACGAGAAACTGTGTGTTTGAAGGTGGCTGCAATAAATTTCTTATCACTCCAGTTATTTGGGCATTGGTTATGAAGAAGCTTTTTCCGTGCTGCCTTTCTCCGCCTGTAATCTCTTGTACAGTCCGCATTCCACCAGTTAGAAGAATTCCCTTTCGTTGGCCGCATCAGAAACTCCGGCTTTTTACGGCATTCTTCTATAGCCAGACATATGCTTGTTAACTGGTGGGCCTCGGCGATGTTAGACACTGAAGCAAGGACACAGCGCAACGCCGCCTGAAATCTGTCATAATTTACATGTGACCGCAACTGAGAAGACGCCGGAGTTACACGACATATGATATCAAAATGAATAGGTATATGGTCACTTGAGGTGCCGCAATCAACAGTCCACCAATTGATTACGTCAATGCCCGGACTATAGTGAACGTGAGAACCAAAACAGATTAAGTCTCTGCGCGAAGCTAAGTGGCCGATCCTGAATTTAAGAACATCAGGTTGTGATCAGAAACCCAGTCCCAAAGGCGCTTGCCGCATAGATTAGTGCTAAAACCCCACGACACATGGTGAGAATCGAAGTCCCCAGCCACGAGAACTGGGTTTTTACAGTTAGCGAGTAACAAGCCCCGAGGTCTAATATGCTGCATTCCAGAGGGGAAATAACTCGTAGTGCTACGTAGTTTTTCACTCGTAGTGCTACGCAAACCGAGGACACCTCGGCGCTTTCGCTTGGCAGAAACTGTTTCGTGCTTGCCTTTAGTATCATGTGCAAAAAAAGGGAATATCGGGCTGCATTTGGTGACTGTCCTAACCTTAAGCCCTGCCAAACGTGTAGCCAGACAGTTAGGGGTACCGCGCGGTAGGTGCTATCAGGTGCGCATATATACGCGGAACCAGGCATCGAGTGAAGCCTCGCAGTCCCTACACAACCATTCCTTCCTCACCAAAGGAGCTCGGCGCAATGTGGGTCATGTTTGTTTGCTTTCCCGCGCTTGTTTTATTGGTTGTTTGTTTCTTTGCTTGTTTGTGTGCCTTCCGCCGCGCTCCACTCACTTTCCCTCCGGTGCTCTCAGGGACGCTTTTCCGCCCTTCTTATATATATCTTTCGCGGTCGACACTCTCCCGTGGCTCCCCTACAGATACCGGTCTTCTCGATCACGGCGGCCTTCGTTCTGGGCCGTTCCTGGTCAATTAGGGGCGCTGCACAACGCGCGCTACATTCGCGGAGAGCACCGCGCTATCGGGGCCCGTGATCATCGTTCCACTTTGGCAACGTTGACTTTTACCGACTCTTCACGTCCCCCCCCCCTCCCTCCCCTCTCCAACGACTTCGTTTCACTATACGCTTTGAGACCGCTACTGGAGGGCACTGCTGGCCTGCCAGCTAAGAGAAAGTATGCACGGCACGCGCTGATTCTACCTGCGGGCCCTATTGAAACTTTCCATATGACGAGTTCCATGATTCCATACATTTCCATTAGAAATTTCATGGAGTCAGTATGGAGCATATGGAGTCGGTACGGACTGTGTGGAAGCACGTATGCAAACTTACGGTCTTCAAATGACAGTGTTAGCGGTCGCATTACTTACACGCCACGCGGTCCCAACACGCCCGCACAAGACACTTAACGCTCCTTCGCAGCGACCACGAGGCGTCCCTCATCCGGCTCTCTTTCCGGCTCACGAGGTGAGCGCCGAGCGGAACGACGCCTGGGGGGACTGCTTTAGAGCCACGCTGACTGGTGATCGGCTGCCCATCCATTCTGAAGCCTGTCTAAACACAGACCCCGTGGCCCAAGACATTCGACTCCGTGCCATATAAACCACGCGCTCGTGAGGGCTGCCCGCGCCCGTACTCCGAACTCCTAAATCTCCCAAGCCTCGGCATCACGCAAGCGAAGAACAACGACGTAACGCGAGCCGTCGACAGGCGCGCTGCGAGACTCCAAGCTTCGAGCGAGAGCATTTGCCAGGAGAGACGAGCGAGAGACGCCGACGAAACGAGACGCGTCAGCACGGTCCTCCCAGCTCTGCAGATCCTTCGAACCTACTACGTATTAATGAACCAGTTCGTTTTAGCCATGTATCCTTAAGCTCAATTAAACCAGTTTGCTTTTAATCCAGAAGAATACGGCCACTTCTTCGCTGACAACGCAATGCACACTGTATATGGAAATCGGATGCTTATAGACACCGTTCGGACAAGACATGGATTTCCATTTTTTTTCTTATCTTATGGTCTCCATGTTCCCATAATTCCATACGACCGGCTCATATGGAACGTTTCAGTAGGGGGGTCCGTACACGCAATCATTAGCGTTTATAAGCGCACGTGTAGTAGACGCATGACATAAGCAAATGGATTTATCGACGTGCAGTATACTCAGTACGAAGTCACCTGCGTCACGGCCATGTCACGCGTGTACAAATAGTTCTCTCGCGAATTTCATCGTCGGGTTCGAACCCGACCGCGGCGGCTGCGTTTTTATGGAGGAAAAACGCTAAGGTGCCCGTGTGCTGTGCGATGTCAGCGCACGTTAAAGATCCCCAGGTGGTCGAAATTATTCCGGAGCCCTCCACTACGGCACCTCTTCTTCCTTTCTTCTTTCACTCCCTCCTTTATCCCTTCCTTTACGGCGCGGTTCAGGTGTCCGCCGATATATGAGACAGATACTGCGCCATTTCCTTTCCCCCAAAACCAATTATTATTATTATTATTATTATTATTATTATTATTATTATTATTATTATTATTATTATTATTTCATCGTGAAACCACATGCCTACCGAGTTTTCTCAGTCATTTTTATACTATGGCAACATAATATTGCGTGCACCTGTATTGACGCGACTTAAGCGGTGCGTCGTTCTAAGCGCCGATCAATTCGAAGCGCTTTCCCCTTTGTGCCTACGCAAGTATGCGTATTGGCCGCAATAAAAAAAACTCAATTATGATTTACTGTTTATGGGGATTTAACGTCCCAAAGCGACTCAGGCTATGAGGGACGCCGTAGTGAAAGGCTCCGGAAATTTCGTCCACATGTGATTCTGTAACGTGCACTGACATCGCACAGTATACACGGGACCGTAGAATTTCGCCTCCATTGAAATTCGACTGCCGTAGCCAGAATCGAGCCGCGTATTTCGGGTGTGCAGCCGAGTGCCTTAACTACAGCTGAGCCACCGCGGCGGCTGAGAAACACAAAGAAGCCAGAGAAAACGGCGCTCTGGCCTTCGCCTACTATCGCTCTGGGGTGAAGTTCGAAACATAAGTGCTTCGCTATAGTGGGACTCGACAGTTATCTGTTGTCAAGGCCGATGGGCCCGGGACAAGGGTTCCGTACTCCACCGGTGAAGACAATATTTACGCCTGACCTGACTGAGACAGTGAAGGTCTCGCTGAAGTTCTTACGCAGTCGACTGCGCTCGAGCCATTCAAGCAGTGCATGGTTTGGGAAGGTACTTCACAACAGTAGCCTAAACTAGACGTTGAACATTTTCACATATACGCCCACCCTCCGACACACCCACATCACTCTTGTGGAAAAATGTCAAAATTAATAAACAAAAAAAAACTAGCTCCTGTCGCGGTCCTCGAAAGTTATCGCAAATGTGCCGAGTCAATTTCCCCCCCACAGCCGCCAACACGGGACTACGGCTTCAATAATTCATTTTTCTGCAACCTCGCTTCGCTTTCTTTGAAGTTCATTTTCGGTTGTACTTGAAGCGCCAAAGCTAAAACTGGTGCTGAACTGGGCTACGGCCAAAGATACCATTTGATCCGCCGATTGCCAGGGACACTCCCGATCACAGCTCCAGGGACGCGAAAATCCGAGATCCTTGGCTCCTACGAAGAAGGAACGGCAGTACTAAGAGAGAGCTCCGTAACTACGTGTCCGCACTTCTCAATCGCGGGCTGTACTACACGACGACACCTTTGCGGGCGCGATGAGAAGCGACCGTTTGTCGTTATTCCGTAGCGAGAAGCCTCGCCTGAGCTCTCGACATTCCAACGATGTTCTTTCAATTCTAATAGAAGTTTTTGCTTTTTTCGTTTCGTTCGAGGCGTTCACTACTCGGCGTTTACTACGGCGTTTACTACACGCAGAATGCGTGTTGCCGTTACGAGTAACTTCATGTTTCTTAGTTGATTTTTCTTGAAATATTAAGAAGGGGCAAAGGGAAAACAGCATATAGCGTTCAACCCGTCGCGGTGGTTAGGGCGCTCGGCTACTGATCCGGAGTTCCCGGGTTCGAAACCGACCGCGGCGGCTGCGTTTTGATGGAGACAAAACGCTAAGGCGCCCGTGTGCTGTGCGATGTCAGTGCACGTTAAAGATCCCCAGGTGGTCGAAATTATTACGGAGCTCTCCACTACGGCACCTCTCTCTTCCTTTCTTCTTTCACTCCCTCCTTTATCCCTTCCCTTACGGCGTGGTTCAGGTGTCCAACGATATATGAGACAGATACTGCGCCATTTCCTTTCCCCCAAAAAACAATTATTAATTTTATTATTATTATATAGCGTTTAATAGAGGCCCCTACCTCTTATAATGAGCACATTGAGGGCGGACACAGCAAAAAAGATCAATAAAAGCGCAACATGTGGTGAGATACATGGTAGGTTAATTTAAGTGTCAGCGAGCGATGACGGGCAGGTGATGCTGACATTATTCCTTCAATTTTAATGTAAATGTTTTGCTGTTTTCTTTCGTTTCAGGCGTTTACTACGCTAGGGTGTGTGTTAACGCAGAATGCGTTTCCCTCCAGGAAAGCTGACTTGCGGATTTATTCAATGGGTCTAAGAGGGCCTCTCAAAGCGACGCATCAGCTACAACGTATTAACGAGCAAGCTGGTCAATCAATATCTAATAGTTAGTTTTCAAACAATTATAGCTAAGTTCCCATTTATTTCGAGTCCCCTAGCACAACATAACTGATAGCCATATCAGCATTCCCGTCGCCGCTGCACCATGAGCAATATCGGACCCTTACACAGTCGAAACGGAAGTTGCGTGGCCGGGTATGAGGCACACAGTCACGCCTGTAGGGTGCCTAGATGCGCCCCCCCCCCCCCCTCGCGGTAGTGGTGACCCTAGGCACTCTAGTCACGCCTACGTGCGCGCGTCACCCAGTTGCGCGTTTGTCACGTGCTGCCTACCCGCTCGCCACTTCCACCTCGGGCGCTATCTAAAGGAGCACGTGATACGTTGCTCTCTTCTTGCAAGCCCTTACGAAGCTGCTGTGCAGTCTACAGAATGTGTGAAGTTCACTGAGAAAAAGAAAGGGACGTCAAGAAGCGCGAAGTCTGACTGGGGAAAAGTCTGGGGAAAAGCGCCTCTGCCACTGGAGTTGCGATGAACTTATCTCTGCACACCACCGAAATCTCGCCCCTCTGTCTGACACGCTGCCGACCTGAACGCTTCCTTTCTCTTAGTACTATCTCTAATAACTTCAAAGGCCGCGAGTTATCTTTTCACCGCATTCTTGTTCGCTCAAAATACACTTCCTTTTCTTGTCTTACCTTGTGTAATATTATAAACTCGCGTTTGTTTTTTGGTTCCGCACTACTCTCTTTTGTCTCTTATTGGAAGTGAACACCCTTTTCGCAAGTCCACAAATAATGGCTACGTTGATGATTACTGAAAGGGTGCAGTTTATACGTACCAATTTTCTTTTGAGGCATACTAATAAACTGTCCATTCATGTGGGGATTCTCGGCTGCTGAGCTCAGTTGCAGCCAGGCACCGTTCCTGGTTCGAGATTGTGCATCTTTATGTGTCGTCTGAGAATCAGACATGTGCTATCTCGAACCAGGCGCCGTCGCTAGACGTCGCTCTGCGCGCTGCGGAGCTAGGGTGCCTCGATGGGCCAGCGCAGGCGAGCGGGCATCCAGGCACCCAATGCGGAGCGCAGACGGTAGGGAGTCCGAGCGCTCTAGACAGGTCTGTGGACGACTTCACGTGAAATCCGCCTCTGCACATACGTTATGCTGCGGAGGGACACAAAGTGAGATGATAATTATCACCGCTATTTACCTAATTGCCTAAAATCGATATATGAAGTTTTTCGTGACTGCACTAAGCGGGCGTGCTTAGACTGGAAACTTTGCGGCAGTCGTATTCCTGCACAATTCAATCTGGCGCAATCCCCCTAGCGTGCGTGCATTCCGAGATATTCGCTTCCAGATTTTCAGTGCGAACCCCGTAATTGGGCATGAAAGCCGGTGACGATTGGCGCGGAGCTCCTCCCGGTGCGTCGCGGCGTTTCGTATGCCGGCGGCGTATAGCGACCGATGAAATTGATATCTGTCCCCCTTTCACTTTCAGCTATCGAAATGGAAGAAGCGCCAGGCTCAAAAGCCGTGTCACTCCAGGGAGCAATTTCGCGTCGAATGCCGTCGCCTTGAATGCACAATTAGGCGAAGGCAGTGGAAACTTTTGGGGTGAATATCTCGGTACACGCGCGCTCTGGAAGAATTCTACCAAATGGTATATAGACTAGAAATGCGACGGCCAGTGTGTTGCCAATGTAAACATTAGGCCTAAAGGCAGTGGCTAAAATGTTTTGGTTAGTTTAGTTTCTGGTGGTTTATGTTGTGGTTATTATGTTGTTAGTGGCTATTTATGAAAAAAATTAACAATGGAAAGAAAAATGTTGCTCGCCGCGGCATCTGCCATCGCAACCTGGAGCACCTGAGCTGCGACTAGCGGGAATAAAAGTATAGGGAGAGGGAAAGAACATGGGGGGAGCGATAGTGAGAAAGGATAGAGGCAGAGGGAATATACGGGGGGGGGGGGGGGGGACGTCCTAAAGCGACTCGGGCTATGAGAGACGCCGTAGTGAAGGTCTCCGTAAATTTCGACCACCTGGGGTTCTTTAACGTGCACTGACATTGCACAGCTCATTATAAAGTTCATTTATTTATTGTAACTAACTAGATGCCTGACAAAGGCAATGATCATCTCACTGTGTACCCCCAGTCCTCATAACTTATGCGCAGAGGTGGATTTCACTTAGCTCTCAGCACACAATGTTAAGATCTCTGTAAAGCTTAATTTTAATCTCCCTGTATATCGCCTTTGTAATAAGCTGGCCTTTGCAGTTGGATTGAATACAGCGCTATTTCCCTTTGCGGGTTTCTCATCGCTCCTCTGCATCAGAAATATCTGACGAACCCTGTGGGGCACGTTGACAGCATTTTGGCTGCTCAGAACATTTTTGGGCGAGCTATCCGACATTCCAAGTTCAGCCTTATTCTTTTACATCTCCCGAAGTTAGGATGTCGATCAATTTGAGAGTAAATGCTGTAGCCATGTTGGGGTGGGGGGGGGGGGGGGGGGGGGGAGCTGACACTGGACTGTGTTGCAAAAGTCATGCACGGTGCACTACTACGCAAACTAACTTTAGCATTCTTTTTAGGTTACAGAAAAAACAACATAAATAATTACCAATACTGGATTTAACAGCCACATAAAACCAATCTTCTATCAATTAAAATTTTTGCCTATCGCCTTTATCCAATCTATATATACTTCACGCTACCGCAACGACATATCGGAAAATAATGACACATACCGCAAAGACCATGCCTCATTAACATTACAAACCGATGTGTAAAACACGCGTAGCACTCCCCACTGGGTAGTATATATCGCACCCGAACTAATTACATACGGCAAATGTTAAGTACTCTTTACCAACCACCCTTAATTCGGAATGTACCTCCTTATTGTGAAAGCAGATTGCATAGATAACCCATATTTTCCCTCTTAAATTTTGCCAGTGTTTTGTCTCCTTTCCTGATAATGTGGGCAGCGTATCGATGGAGGCAAAACGCAAAAGGCGCCCGTGTGCTGAGCGATGTCAGTGCACGTTAAAGCTCTCCAGGTTGTCGAAATTATTCCGGAGCCCTCCACTACGGCACACCTTTCTTCCTTTCTTCTGTTAGTCCCTCCTTTATCCCTCCCCTTACGGCGCGGTTCGGGTGTCGGCCGAGATGTGAGACAGATACTGCGCCATTTCCTTTCCCCCAAAACTATTTTTTTAACCATCACTGCTGTCTCTCCTAAGCGGAGTGTCTATAGGGTGTAGGTCTCGTGAAGCCTGCACCCGCAGCATTGCATATGTGCTGTGTGATGTTGAAATTTCTGGTTCTGAGCTTTTGGTTGCGACATGAAACACCACCGCACATTGTTCCTCCCATTGATCTCCATACCCAGAAGTTCTGGACAAAAGCATTGTTGAGTGGGAAACTGTTTATGAACGCAATTTTTCGATATAATGTAAGATTTCACTGTAACAATCAGCGTATCCGCAGATCACCCGACGGCAGTCTTCTATTTTTTTTTCTATTCACGTAGTTGCTATCGTCAAAAGCGTTCCCCATTGGTTTTCTATGGCAGTCCTAACTGTTCGATGCGATCGATGGAAACACTTTATAAGAAATATTTTGCTACATATCAGAGTAATGGAATATTACCTTCGATATTTTCATAATACTGTCTTACAATTTTTCAATTTTCAAAGTTTTTGCCCGAGAAAGCTGAATATGCTTATACCGTCGCCATCATCATGCTCGAACATCACATTGCTTCATCCAGATTTGTTTGCATGAGTGTCTTCAACTCGGTATCCGCTTCTTTTCACTGTCGACCATCGGTATTGACCCAGCTATTTGTGCAGGATTTCGTACTATTTCCTTGTCGCTTAGTCTCCCTCAATTTGTTTGTAGTGCAATCAGATTAAATTCTTTAGCTGCAATTGGGTTTAGTGTTTCTTAGGGATAATGTCACCGAAAAATTGTCTCTTGTGAAGCATTTGATGACATTTCATACCATGAAGACATTTTATTTTCGCTTCCTTTCGTTAATTTCTAAACCATTCTATGCATTTATTTCCTTAATTTCATTCGTGCAGTCGACGTCTCCAATACTGATGTCTTAGCGGAAATTTTAGATTTGTTTTTCACATGTTCAATCTGTCGTGGTATTGACTGCTTTTTTGTGTGCTTGGATCCCTGTATTAAAACGTGTATTCAACGCTTGCTTCCTAATAAAAGTATGAAAGGAAACACTAAAATCTCTTGAATGGCAGGCTAGGTCTACATTTGTCACGTATCTTTCACGGGTTCAGGCGTCTCAAAAGATAATAACTATTTGATAAGCTTAGGTAGACTTTTTTCAACAGTAAGGAATAACTTTGACTTCCATTAGAATCTGTAAGATTCCTTTTTTCGTGTTTGCCTGCATGATATGGTAAGCACCGCTCCTCGTAAATTTTCGTCCTCGGTCGCACACCCTGACGCTTCATCCGCTTTAATAAGAATGGATAACTACTTGGTGACTATAACGATTCTGATAACGACCACATTCCTCCGCTCACGGGCATTATTTATTTAGTTGTGACGCTAAATGTGTCGCACGGCATAAAACGTGATGTCATTAACGAACGTTATAATACGTTACAAAAAGGCATGAAGTCCGGCTATGTGTAAAAAGTGACACAATCTTCGGGCGTAAATGTCTCGTTAGCCACAAGTGGAAATTGGAGTCATTGTTTGAAAACAGGCCTGTCTCTTGAAGAACGGGAGCGCTCACCAGCGAAGTTCCTGGGCATGTCCACAGTAGGTGGTGGACAGTGGTATTTGAAGCGGGTGTTTCGCAGTGAGGGCATTTTTCGGGCGGAGGAATCTTCTCGCTTTGGCACTGGTGGCGAACTGCAGGGGTAAGGTTTACTTCGATACGCAGCCGCCTCAGAGACCTCCTTCACCCGTGATAGGTTGGGGGGATGGGGGTAGGTACATGGGGTAATAAAAGCATGTTTACGCTGCCTGAGGGAGGCTGAAGATGTTAAATGTGTCAGAAGTGGATCTGTAGGCAAAGAGGCAGGGAGAGTTTGTGGAATGTCCGTTAAACGAGATACAATGCCAGGTGCGATGCTATCGACATCTCTGCGAGCTTGAACCTAGTGGATTTGTATAGGCACCGGGTAAGATTGAAAAGCAGCATGCATGGCCTGGGAACCCCGAAGGGTACCACGGAGTTTGTTTAGATGCTTCAAAGCTTCTTGTGAATGAGCAAATAGGTGCACCTGGTTATAAGGAGGGCCGTCAGGCTGCTGTGGCGTTTATAGTCGCTCGAAGTTCGAAGGCAAGAGGAGATGAAGTGTCGCAACAGTAGGTTTGGACCTTGTCTCGCGTTTGTGATGTCAGAAAGTGTGCCTTGTTTTTTTTAAGTAGTTTTTCATCTGCCTCCTCCCATCATCATCGTCCCCCATCGTGACCTTCTTTTATCTCCTCTTCCCGTCCCCCAGAGCAGAGTAGCAGGCCAGATATTTATTTTCCAGGCCAACCTCTCTGCCTTCCTATCAATAAACCCCCTCCCTCTCTCTTGGTGGCTTAGAGTTTAGGGTGTGTCGGGCTTATAAAAGCAGTTGATCCCCCCTTGGGGTTATGGCGACATCTGTGTAAAGAGAAAAAGCTGGGGGTAACGGCGGAGAGGAGAACTCAGACTTCTTATGGCAAGCAGGCTAGTTTTTGATGTAATGTTGCAGTAGTCCCATGAAGGTGGTTGAGGCTCGAACATCGGACGAAGAGAAACTTTCCGTGCTCTATTGGTTTGTGCTGGGTAACTAAATCTTCCAGTGTGTTGAGCTGCGCATACTCCTGCAGCAGACAAATAGGAGTTGCTCGGGGGGCCAGTAATGACTTGCATGGCTTCGTGGTTCAGTGCTTCAAGTGTAGGCCACTCTTGCTTCGTAAGTTGTTGAAACTGAGCCTGGTATAGGAGCCGAGGTTGAAATACAGCACGAACATGTCGACGAGTTGTATCTGAGCGGGCGCCTCCAGAGCGATTGGCGATTATGCGGATGAGTCCAAGCGTGTTTATATCATTCTTGCGCATAGCTGCCAACCAAGCCGTGCCTGAAGCATGAACGTGCAGGCCCAAAACACTGGTATGCTCCACTGCAGGAAGTGGCGTATTGTCAATAGTGAGCATGTCAGGAGTGGCTTTGAAAATACGGCGGCCAGCTTTATTGCCTACATGGACATAGCAGGATTAGGAGAGGTTGAGGGAGAGGCCAGTGTTGGCAATAAAGTTGTGAAGAAGATTGAGGACATTTTGCAGGGAGTCTTGCTGCACCTCAGCTGAGCGGTTTGTGGACCAGAGAGTGATATCGTCTGCATATGCTAGAACTTGAACATTAGAAAGGATGGAGAGACTGCGTATCAGAGGAATGAATGCGATGGTTAAATAGAGTTGGGGCTAAAACTGAGCCCTGCGGTACTCCGCGATTAGAAATGAAGCGGCCAGTGGGTTTACCATTAACGCGGATAGCAAATGTCAGTTGTGAAAGAAAAGCATGAATTGCTCGACATAGCTTCAAGGGCATTCCAAGTGATTGCATAGTGTTGAGAATGGCTTCGTGGAGAATGTTGTCGTAGGCCTTCGTGATATCTGTTGCTAGGACTGTGCGAACGAGACGGCTGTGAGGTGAGTGACGTAACACGTCGTCGGCAAAGCGGTCAAGACCATCCTCAGCTCCGTATCCTGGTCGGAAACCAATTTTGGAAGACGAATATTTCTGATGATGGTCGAGCCACCAGGAGAGTCGAGTGGCAAGCAGTTTTTCGTACCGCTTAAAAATAGTTGGGGTAAGAGAAATCGGTCGTAGGGCCCCAGGAGTTGTGGGTGATTTTCCGGGCTTCGGTATCGGAACTACCACTGAATGTTTCCAATCGGGTGGCATTTCACTGGATGTCCAGATCTCGTTAAAATGTCTGAGAAGTGAAGTCAATGCTTCACCGTCCAGATTCCGGAATAGGGCATAAGGTACACCGTCATGACCAGGTGCAGTGTTAGGGCGGATGTCTTCAATTGCAGCTATAAGCTCAGCCATGGTGAACGGGCATGTTATCTTATCCCCTGGCTCATGTTTGGGACTGACTGGAAACGGTGCAGGTGAACAGTCATAATTCGGAAAAAACTGAAGGGCAGCTTGCGAAGCGAATTCATTCTAGATAAAGACGAAGGGCAAGGCGAATACTCTCGGCGTAGTCTTTGACGGATGGCTTGCGTTCCATGGAATGAAATACACGCCACAAGTGGCGATTGCCGGCAGAAGTACTGAGTTGAGAACACCACTCTGTTTCTTCTTAACTGAAGACTGACGATGCAATAAACTGCGACAACGTTGTAAACCATCGGTTAAATTTAGGTCCTAAAAAAACGGCCTCTTATTTCCCTCGTTAAGCTCAACGCAACTTAGATGCGCAAGCACGTTTGCCCCTGCTTAGATTTGTTTAGATTTTTATAAGCTTGAAAATTCGAGTCGCACCCGCTCTTGCAGTCATTCATAGACCCCCCCCCCCCCCTCCAATAAAAAAAAGACAGGTAAGTTGCGGAGAATCTTAATAAATTCTTCAAAAGACAATAAGCTACTAATGTATATGTCGTTAACCCACCGCGTAATTTATTATGCTTGTGTGCCTTGGAACCCTAATCAACGGTTCAAAATTAGCAAGCTGAAAGCAATCCAAAAAGACCTGTGCGAGTTACATGCAACCACACGAATTTCCACCTTACCTGTTGCTTTAATTCTTCAACCTAACCCTCCCTCCGCACACAGCATTGAATTATCAAAATTCATGCACTGCATATTCATTTCTTCCAGTTTGGCTCTCAGATAATAATTATACTATTTTGCGGAAAATTCATCAACGAGTAAGCATCCCGACCTGAACCCCCACACCTTATTACTTATTTTCCCGCACCACTGAGCAATTCAAATCATTACCTATAGTGTGAATCGCTCATTTTCATCTAGTAGATTTGCATCTGCTGTCGAAGACACATACCGATGCACTTCCGTGCCTGGCCGCCTTCGTATTTGTCTCCATATTTTTCCGTACAATATTATATTTTTGATCAAGAAGTGCGCATTTGTATTAGTGCGCACATTTTATAACCTAAAGTGCACGTTTAAATCCCATTACTGCACGGCACCACCATGTTTCTGTGCCAATAAATGAATAGAATGGTCGTAACATGATTGATTGTAATGATGATGAAAGTTAACCTCTCCAATGGGTCTCTGCATTAAGTAATAACAAGCATTTCTTCTGCATTATGCACGCAATGCTGGACCAGCCGCCAACATCACATTTGTGTTAGGACCGACTGCTCATTGAGATGCGTCGTTAATTCGAGAATAACAATAAGTTCGCCTTTAGCGAACCATCGTTCAGGCCGGAGGCAGCGGCAACTATCGCTGCCGCACACGGCAGCGGTTCGTTCGCACTTTTCCGATAAGTGTGCTTAGAGCTGCGCGCGTTTCAACCTATTGGTACGCATGAATGCCTCTTCGGGCACTTGGAATACTCTCGCCGCGTTCCAGCTTGCCGCTGCGTTTACGACACGTCGACTACTTTGTGAACGTGTCAAGGAGTGCTCTAACGGCACACGCTTGTGTGCCGTTGATTTGTCACTGCTGTTAAAAGAGGTTTAAATGAAGCTGTCGTATTGCACAAATCATGCTGAATCCCTACTCTTTCATTCAGGCCGATTTGCTGAGTTTGTTGGTATTCTTTACTCTTATGTACTGTTCTCTATTTGCTTGCACGCTTGATGCTCAGTGCCGAGGCATTCGCTGCACTCTGGGTATTGCCTCATTTTTTTTAAATTTTGCGTCAACTATATAGGCATGTTCCACAGCTTCTTATGCTGATCGTCAAGGATGTCGGCACTTCACTTTGCTTGTCGTTGCTACTCACAGACAGGTTTTGGTAACCATCCGGCACTGCTGTGTGAATCTCGAGTGCTACGCACTGCTTCCAGTATGCTGATACAGTTTTGATTTCTTCTTTTTGCAGGTAATTTATTAACCTCCCAGAATGAAGCGAATGCCACGAAAGTTCAGTCACTTTAATGGGAAACTCCGGAGAATTTTCGAACGTTTAGCGTCTACTATCGCATTATACTTCTTAAAGCTCCGCGTCTTAGTTGCTATACGAAAAACAATTATAGAAAAGAAAGAAACAGGAAACCGAAACCAAAACTTTTTACTAAAGTATGACGTCACGGACACTGCCGCAAAGCCTTTTGAGTGCGCGTTGATTGGCTAAACTATCGATCTTAAGTGACAGTTTTCATCATTATTTGCCGGAAACAACCAAAAACGACCTTGAAGAACATAGCGGATATCCACGGACGTGCCACTCCGTGGCCTAATGTTCTTTCTCTCTCATTTCCTGGTTCCTTAAGTTCTAGCCAAGTAGTCTAATACATGCGTTGCCAGCCTATTTGCGGATGGCTCTGCGTAAACCAAATCACTCCAAGAAAATCACATCCTGCTCCTTACACAGAGCATGACATTGCCCATATTGAAAAAAAAAAAGACTCTGCGGCGAAATCGCCAAAGAAAAGCCACTCCCGGCCTTTATACACTCCTTGCAGAATATAAAGCGTCAATTTTACATTGCGCACAAAAAAACATCTATTGGCTTTACGCCGAGATAGCAACCTACTAGACAATGAGTCTGCACGTATGGTCCTCACAACTTGTCAAGTATTCAATAAATTTTCTTCTTGCTCGTCAAGCAGCTTCTATAAACTGCCCATTTGATAACCAGTAACCCCATGGAGACGCTCAGTTAACTAAATCTCTTCTCGCCAGCTGCGCTAGTTTTGCAAACTGCATCCCATTGAACGAATATTCCTGAGCTTCTAGAACGACGAACAGTCGCGCTTTCACATGGATCATTACTTCTCATGACTTAAAAAAGCTGAGCAGAGCCCAGGCAAAAGGAGCTAACGGTAGTGCGCGTAGGACAGACAGACACAGCGGCTTTATTAACGCGACAGGGTTAAGGAGCTCATGTGGCAGAAAATCCGGCGTCGCCGCCGGCGTCGTTGACCGTGAGTGAAGAATCCACGAAAAATCCCTAGAAAAGAAGCAACCTAGGAGGCAGGCGTGCCAGTTAGGTGACGTAACCTTGTGACCACATCACAACCTGCTAAACGGACTATGAGAAAGCTGAGCACGGTGACTAGGGGCCGTTAAATCAAGTACTCATCGCGAGAGGTCACTCGGAAAAGCAACAAGGGTCGTACAAGCCGCACTAACTGTCACCTCACGGCAGTGGTACATCGCTTAACCTCTGCACCACTGCATCCGGAGTGGTATGAAAGCTCCCAAGGATCTATTAATGTTGAGCATAGAGAATGACCAGTTATGCATATATGGGCATGCACTAATTCGTTTTTTGTTTATTTTTAAATAAACCATTACTACTTCTACTACTATCGTGTCATACCCTTATTAAAGCGGAGTTGAAGTGTCTGCTCCACATTTTATTGACCCACATCACTCAGGCGCCGACGACGACGTCTTAGGCATGTCTCACAAGGGCCACCTGGTCCTCCAGCCGGTCGGAGGAATGCCGAACGCTCCATGCACGGATATGAGGGTAGGGGGAGTGGTTCGGAGCAGAGGGCTACAGAGCAAAAAAAAAAAGAAAGTGTTCAACGGTTTTGTGGTGTTTGGGACCGTTATGATGGTAAGTTGAGGATCCGTAGCCGTAGAGACAAACGCGAGAGACAGGGCTACGAGACTGTTGCAGCTCATCATTCGAGTGCTCTACAGACAACTTGGCAAAGCGCCGCTCAACATCCTCCGCGAGTGAGACGCCCCAGCATCGCAGCGTGTGGTTACTAACGCACAAGGGCAGCGCACCGCCTGGCGCTCACTCCCAGCGAACCCCGAGACAGCGTCGCGGCGCCGCGTCTTGCGAAAGCTCGGCAGCCGCGGGGCACAACGACCGCGACTCCGAGAGCCCGCCGCTGCATTGACGACGCCGAGGGGACTGGAGAGGGGGGAAGGGAGGGCGTCGTGAGTATGATGGATCGCGGCTTTGTACGGAGAACTGATCACCGAAGGGCCAGAATAAGAAAGAGTAGACAAACCAAAGCGCTGGTTGGTCTCAAAGGGGTGAAAAGCGGCCGAATGGAGCCCCCACACTCTCTCGCAACTCCATCGCGCAACTGTCGCATTTCCATTCTGCGGGGGAGTTTCGCTGGAGCGACGCACGCTCTTCGCGGGCGTTTCGTTCTTTTTTTGTCTTTAGCTAGCTTTCTTTTCCATTGTTATGCATGAGATGTACGCTAGTCTCGCACTTTCGCGGTGTCCGGAACTGCGGCCGTCTCGGCTGATGGAGGGAATGAGTGAACGACAACGAGACGTTATATATAGGGACTCATGCAGCGTTCTGGCGCGTCGGAATAGCGCGAATCACATTGTGCCAAATGTTGGTCCGTTCGGAAGAAAGTTATGCTGTACTGCTGGGTCGTTAAGAAAGAAAAGAGAGAAAAAAAATCAATGATTTCATTAAGGCAACTATTTCCCGATGGGAAGAGACGGGCTTTGATGAATTCCTCCGCAACAAACGAATTCCTGCATGATGAACCATTGGTTGATTGGTTGTTGGGGAAATGAAATGGCGCATGTCGGCGGACGCCTGAACTGCGCCGTAAGGGAAGGGATAAAGGAGGGACTGAGAGAAGAAAGGGAGAAAGAAGTACCGCATAGAGTGGAGAGCTCCTGAGTAATTTCGGCCACCTGGGGATCTTTAACGTGCATTTACAGCGCACAGCACACGGGTGCCTTTGCGTTTCGTCTCCATCGAAACGCGGCCGCCACGGTCGGGTTCGAACCAAGGTACTCCGGATCAGCAGCCGGGCGCCTTAACCACTGAGTCACCGCGGCGGGTAACATGATAAACCACCAACAGATCTCTGAGGCACGTTGGGCCGTCGCTGAACATGAGCCTGCATTGCAAGCTACACAAATCTGAATCGATACCAGAAGACAGAGAAGCAATCTTCCTGCGCTGTATTCGGAATGTTAGGAGAATAGTTTTCGCCTTTCACTATCACAAGGCTGGTGCCACATGCAATAGCAAACCCTGTATCGCACTACATTCCGCTTTTGTAAAACATTTTGTGAGCATGGCCGGATGACATCATCATTAAAACCGGCAATACAACGTTTTTCTGTTGGAATAAACCTTCAGTTGACAGTTAGCGCCTGTCATGTCTTTCATTTTGTTGTTCTCACTTTTTTGCGCTATGGTTAACAAGCAAAAACGACTTTCTTTTATTAAAAACGATGTAACCCTCGCTTGCTGCAGCTGCATGCCCTCGCCTAAGTAATGTGAGTACAGTTTTTGTCACACTGCAAAGCCTAGAACGTTCACTGTCCAACTACGTAGCAGAGAATTCACGGCATCTCTGAAGCTGTACATCCCTGGAGGATGCACAGAATTCTTGTCGCTTATGCTGAGACCTGGAGCTTCAGGCGTTACTTGGGTATCCCACTACAGGAGTGAAAAGCGGACTTAATGGACCGGAGACGTTTGATATTGACTGTATAACTTAGATAACGTAGAGTATTCGCCGCGACACTTTGAAGTTCCTGCGTCCGCGATACCTCAGAACTGCAATTTTCTTCGAACCCCAATTTAGTGTTCCGGTTGTTAGGCCTCGTATTTGCTTTCTCTGATTGTGAGCGTGTTATTTTATGGCAGCTCAGAACAAACAGTTCGTGCCTTGCGTCGAAGCACGTCTTGTTAGGTGTTTTTTTTTTTGTGCCGCGGTACTAGGAATTCTGTACGGGCTGTGCGCGGTCAAGAAAAGCTTGCTTTCCGCAATGACGCGAGAAAGAAAGAGCCCCCCTCAAGTTCAAGTGCAACTTCGCAAAGTATACGGAGCTCAGCGTGGGACAAGAAACAGGAACGCTTTAGATGTGATCATGGCGTAATACTTTTTACTTTTCTCTTGGAGCCGTTCCACTAATACCCTATTTTCTGGGCTCAAGTGGTTGCCGGTGCTTAGTGAACCGAAGTTACACAATTTCTAAGCCAGCCTGATCGACTAGTGAAGTCGTCCTTTTTGTGCTTACTATGTTTTGGACGGCACAGTTTGCAACAACAGTGAACAAAAAGTAATGCTAATTTCTGTTTGAAAGGAATTAGTCAAAACACAAGCTATAAAGGTGCATTCTATGAGGCACTTGTTGGTTAAGAAGTAAAAGTCCATGCATTTATGCACAAAGTGTTCATTGTAATTGGCGCCTTCGCCAGCAATGTAGCCCATGTTTCTCCCTTGTCGATATTGTTCAAAGTGATCGAGACAGATCGCTGAGACGCCTGATTTTGTGAGAGAAGTATGGCTTGTGTGATATGATTTAGGCTCCGGCATGTCCCTGAAGGACATAGATGCACCCGCGTTGACGCTCTGTGCGACGGCTATGCACACACGTCTTGATTTCGATGCACCATCACTGAGATCTTCGTCGTATTCCGTGATGCTCTCTCACAGAGCGAAATAGGCCAGAAACCAGAGCACAGCGTACGAGCGAAGTGAAATCCTAGCTGTCAGCCCAACGAATCCCACAGACTTGCGGCAAAGAATTACGTTGATCAGAAAGGGATCAGGGGTGTTGTCTGAACAAACGGCTTCGTGAACACAGTTGCAGCGTCCATTTCTGCGTGCTCGGCCATCTTAGCGTAGACATGTTTGGTGCTGTGGATGCATCTATTGATATTGGTCGGCGGTCGCCAGAGTCCTTGACTAAGTTGCGCGGGACCTTATCGAGTTAGTGGAGATAACGCGTTTAGGCGACGTTTGAGTGAGCACCCCTTATACCGATCATACCGAAAAAGAATGTTTTTTTTTGGCTTGCTGTGCCTTATGTCTCCTTTTCTCTGACGTAGTCTCAATTTTTTCTGGTCCTAGGTGTCTCACATCTCCAATATTTTACACATGGGCACTCTCTCTCTCTCTCTCTTTTGCATGTGCAGGTAGGCTTTTAAGACGCACACACATTTTTTGTAGGAAAATAAGCTGGAACAAACCAGCTTGTCTCGTTCATTTCATCCGTCTGTCAGCCCTAGTTGTGCGCTGGTGGGTGCAGTCGAGCTTCCGCTCATCACTCACTCTCCGCCGATAGCTGCCCGTTCTGCCACTCAAGCCGCGTGCGGTCCATAAAGGTCTGCATTTCTGTACTCTTTTCTACAATGACAATAAAAAAAATTACGCAGAGACACTTGAGCCTGCTTAGTGTGAGAATGCGGAAAGCATTGAAGTGTTGAGTCATGCAACGCTGCAGAACAACTATCAGTCGTGACTATGACTACGAGGTGTGGCTATGACTACGAGGCATGACTATGCATACTATGTACAAAATCTATACACCTAGCATTACGTTAAATGTAAAGTGGTGTTTTATGGTATGCTGCAGAATGGCTATGAGTCATGATTCATGACTTTCATACGTTATGTTTCGCCATTCATGACCACACATGTTCGCTAATTCATGTGTTGTGATTTGTTACACTGTCGTTTCGACATCATCCGAACTTCGTGCCATGGACGGCGACGAACACCATCTTTTGTGCCAATGGGGCCTATAATGCTTTCGCATTAACAAAGAATCGTTAGTATAATTATTGACCTTTTGCAGCGACAACTGAACAAGGTGCTTATAATCAGGAACCTGCAAAAGTATTCAATTGTCTTTGCTGCAGCCTCGGCATCCAGGCCTGCGAAGTGCCTGTTTCACACAGCTAAACCTGTGCAACATCGGTCACCGCAACAATACGGGTATTCCGTGTCTGCTCGCTTCTGCCGATGAGATGTTAATGCCATTAATTGGTACTGGAAGGCGAAGAAAGACGCCGAATAAGGCTTCAAAAGCAAGCTGTACACTTGATAAAACGTGTGCTAAAAAAATGCGCCTGAAAAGAAGGTGTAATCATGTAGCGTATACTGCAGGAGAGGCTTAGTGCATTCTAGGACTGCTCATAGATGGCGGCAGCCGAACTCGGGTATTGGTCAGGTCATTCGGCAGCTGAATGTGCCGTCGCCTTCGGCGGCTTCTGTTCCTTGAGCTGGGCGGCGCGCATCGTCCTCCTGACAGCTTTGCGCTCTGAGGAGAATCTGCCGTCAGTCGATTCTCTTTGCACGTGGACAACACGTTCGGCCTTCCTCCCCGCTTTCGGTGCTGGACGCGCTGTACCTCTCCCCTCCACCTCTCCAGCTTTATAGACGCCCCGCCCTTATAAAATTTGTCTATGGACTGCCTATTGACTTCTTACAGACTATATTGCTTTCCTCTTGATCTATCCTTGTGTCTATTCAAAGTCTAACGAGTGTCTATAGACAAAACTCTAGTAAAAATGAACAGTCATAAATCTGTAGATTGTCTATAAACAGTCTATAGGGTTTGTATAGCCAATGATCATCATCATCGTAATCATAATCAGCCTGACTACACTGCAGGGCAAAGGCCTCTTCCATGTCTCTCCAATTAACCCTGTCCTTTGCCAGCTGCAACACCCCATGCCTGCGAACTTCTTCATCTCATCCTCCCACCTAACTTCTGCCACCCCCTGCTAAGCTTGCCTTCTTTTGGAATCCACGCCGTAACCTTCAAGGACCTGTGGTTATCTTGCCTTCGCTGTTCATGCCCCGCCCAAGCCCATTTCTTCCTCTTGATTTCGACTTGGATGTCGTTAACACGTGTTTGTTCCCTCACCCACTCTGCCCGATTCCGGTCTCTTAACGTTACACCTATCATTTTCCTTTCCATGACTCGCTGTGTTGTCCTTAACTTAAGCTAGACCCTTTTCGTTAGCCTCCACGTTTCTGCCCCGTAGGTGAGTACCGGTAAGATACAGCTGTTGTACACTTTTCTCATAAGGGATATTTTGGTAACCAACCATTCATGATCTGAGAGCACCTGCCATATGCGCTCCACTCCATTCTTATGCGTCTAGTTATTTCCCTCTGATTATCCGGATCAGCTTTCACAACCTGCCCTAAGTAGACGTATTCCTTTACCACTTCCAGAACCTCGCTGCCAATAGTGAACTGCTGTACCCTTGCTAGACTGTTGAATATTACTTTAGTTTTCTGCATGATAATATTTAGACCCGCCGTTCTGCCCTGCCTGTCTAAATCATTGATCATGATTTGCAGTTCATCTCTTGAGTCACTCAGCAAGGCAATGTCATCAGCGAATCGCAGATTATTTAAGTATTCTCCATGAACCCCTATCCCCAACTGTTCCTAATGCAGGCCTCGGAATACCTCCAGTAAACTGGCGGTGAATAGCATGGGTGGAATCGTGTCTCCTTGCCTGAAGCCTTTCGTTATTGCTGACTTTACGGAGGACTGTGGTAGCTGTGGAGTTCCTATATATATCTTCCTGTATTTGGACATGAGGCTCTTCTACACCCTGATTTCGTATTGCCTGTATCACTGGGGAGGTTTCCACTGAGTAAAATGCTTTCTCGTAATCAATTAAGGCTATATATAGGGGTTGCTTTATATATATATATATATATATATATATATATATATATATATATATATATATATATATATATATATATATATATATATATATATATATATATATATATATATATATATATATATATATATATATATATATATTCTGCGCATTTCTCTATCACCTGATTGACAGTGTTAATATGATATATTATGGAATATCCTTTACTAAAGCCTGCCTGACCATTTGCTTGATTAAAGTCTAAGGTTGCTCTGACTCTATTAGCGGTTAGCTTAGTTTTCGGAAGCTGAGTAAATACCTTGTAGACAACGGATAGTAACCTGATCGGTCGGTAATTTTCCAAGTCTTTTGCGTCTCCTATCTTATGAATTAAGATGATGTTTGCGTTCTTCCAAGCTTCTGGTACGGTCGAGGGGATAAGGCATTGCATATACAGGGTGGCTAGTTTTTCAAGCACAATCTCCCCTCCGTTCTTCAACAGATCTGCTGTTATTTTATCCTCATCAGCTGCTTTTCCCCTTTGCATTGCTCCTAATGCTTTATTTACTTCCTCTTTCATTACTAGCAGGATGGCGCATTGCTTTGCGCTATTGTCTCTATCATTAACGCTCTGCGTGACTACATTGGCTACTGTATAGATGTGTGTAAAACTCTATGGCTACATTAACTATCTTATCCATATTGCTAATGACGTTGCCCTCCTTGTCTCTTAGCGCATACATCTGGTTTTTACCTATGCCTAGTTTCCTCTTCACCGCTTTTAGACTACCACCGTTATTTAGAGTATATTGTCGACTACTTTGCGCTTATTTATTAACTTGGATAGCTCTGCTAGTTCAATTCTGTCTGTAAGGTTAGACGTCCTCATGCTTTGACGTTTCTTAATCAGACCTTTCGTCTCCTGAGATAGCTTGCCTGTATCCTGTCGAACCGTCCTACCGCCTACTTCTACTGCACACTCCTACCTGCGAATTCGAGACCTTACCATTCTGTGGTCGCTACAACGCACTTTTCCGAGGACGTCCATATCCTGAACGATGCCAGGCTGAGGGCATAGTACGAAGTCGATTTCATTGTTAGTCTCACCATTGGGGCTCTTCCAGGTCCACTTCCTGTTCTCTCGTTTGCGGAAGAAAGTATTCATGATCCGCAAATTATTTCTACCTGCGAACTCTAGTAATAGCTCTCCCCTGCCATTTCTAGAACCTATCCCATAGTCGCCTACCTCCTGGTCGCCAGCCTGCTTCTTTCCCACCTTCGCATTGATGTCGCCCATCAGTACACTGTACTGTTTTTACGTTGTTCGCTACCGATTCCGCGTTCAAAGGTCTGGTCATCATGACTGGGTCTAGGTGCGTAGCCCTGCACCACCTTCAGCTTGTACATGTTATTAATACTAATTACGATAGCTGTCACTATTTCGTTAATACTATAGAACTCCTCTATGTTGCCAGCTGTATCCTGATTAATTAGGAATTGCACACCTACTTCTCGTCTATCCGCTATTCCGCGAAAGCACCGTGTGTGCCGGTCCTTTAGTACTCTATACGCCTCACTGATCCTCCCAACTTCACTAAGCCCTATGACATCCCATGTAATGCACACTAGTTCCTCGAACAGCACTGCTAGGCTATAGGCTAGGCTCACTAGGTAAGTTTCTAATGGTAAATGTTGCCAGGTTCTGATTCCAATGGCGGCCTGTTCGGAGCCAGATATTCTAAGCGCCCTCCGCTGCGCCGCAGGTCTGACCGCCGCCTTGGTCAGTTGCTTCGCAGCCCCTGGTGACTGAGGGATGAGGGTTAATTGGTTTGTTCCTATAAGGTTGTGGCCAATTACTACACCAGAGTGGCCAAATCCTGTTCTAGTGAGGGTGTGCGTTGTCGGTTCTAGTCACCAAGATCAGGCCGCACCACAGGCCTTTATGCAATTCTATCGACATGCGGAGTTTCTTCTTTAAAACCAGGTGGAGAATTGCGCGGAACCGCGATTCGAACCCCGACACTCCTGCACGCGAGGCGGACGCTCTATCTCTCGCCATCGGCGCATCGCATTGTCCATAGACTAGTCTATAATATTTGTCTATAATATTTGTCTATAGAAATTATATAGACTTTGGAAACAAAAGCCTAGGGCAGTCTAAAGGCTGTCTAAAAATTTTTTGTTAAAACTTTCGTCTGAAGAAATTTGTCTGCAAAGTGTATAGAATTTATATAGACAAATCTTGTATACATTTTAGACAAAAGTCTACGGACAGTTTAAAGGCTGTCTAAAGAAATTTCTGTAAAGGATCGGCCGCCTTGGTCCCTTTTGTCACTTTCCTGTTTCCTGTCGGCTACACAAATGTCGGGCTCCTTTGCACGGCCACGGTTGAAGCGTTATTGACACCAAGAATTTATAACTGCAGGAGCAACGGACGAGGAAGAGGACAATTTGGTCGCTGCCGAGCGATATGGAGGAATTACAACACACAGCTCGGAACGATGCGGCGTTGGCCGGGTTGCGTGAGGAATCGGCAAGGCAAAATGATACTGTATTTATGCCGTCGCTGCCTCGAATAGCGCGGGGGATGTGATATTATAAAATATTTCCTTTTTTATTTTGCTGGATTTCAGAACGTTACTGTCTCAGGTTCGGCTTCAGGTTCGGGTTGTTTTTGAGCTTCAGTTTCGGCGTTGAGACCGCCACGAACCGGAGCTAAGAAGAACAAATCGAGACATGCAGGCGGAAAGAACAAAGAGCTGACTGTCAGCGCGTCTTATTCCAAAAACTGGAAATATGGAAATACAAGGCGAAATAACATTCCTGAAGGAGCAAAATATCTAGAGCTTTTTGACAATAAAAAATAATGCGGAAGAATACGTTAGTCGCCCCCATTGTTAATTTTCCCATTAATGTGAGTAAGACATTCGACGCTTTCTCATCAAAACGCCGGGATGATTGTTTGCGCCTCGTATTGCCCACTTGCGCGTTTCACTTTGCTGCTTTCTAGTTCTGGAGGAAATACGTGTCAGCGAGTCCAAGTAGCGGCCATCTTAAAAGGGAAATCTCGGAAGCTGCGAGAGGAAATACATACACTTGCCGGTCTTCCGGTTCAAAATGGGTGTGGCCCTGGGTTGCGTTCTGTTTAACTGTCTGAATCAGGATCACTAACGATTCATTGCTATTACTCGGCGCCATTCCGAATTTTAAGACAACGACCTTTGATCGTCGCGAATAGTGGCAACATATCGTGGAAGCATTCGAGCATGGGCGCAATCTTTCAGTCATAATCTTACGACGTGTAGCGATCCAGCGCAGGTATAATCGACCCGACCTGCGCACATATAAAAGACACGGCCAGGCGCCAGCGGCGCTAAACCGGAAACACTATTGAAGGAAGTCAACCTGACAACAGATGGCGGTATTATCTACCATGTCGATTTTTGGTGCAACGATATCCTTATGCAGATGCTCAGTACCCCAGAGTGGCGTTCAACTACCAAGAAGCTGCCCACGGGATATTAGAGACGTCATAGTAAATGGCTGCCAATTAATTCCCTTCACATGGCGTTCTTCGACGCGCACTTACATCACACAACACAAGGGGTTTTGGCATTTCGGCTACGTCGAAACGTGGCCGCCGTGGCCAGTATTGATGTCGTGAGTTTCGGATCCCCGGCTGAACATCAGCGCCACAGGGCCACTGAGGCGGGTAGCAGGTGCTCGATTTGGTTTAATTAATTATTTACTTAATGGCTTATAGGCATTAATTAAGGCAGTAAATTCAGCCTGGAACTAAGATATGTATAGAAACACGAGAAAAACAGAAAGAAAACAAAAAGCAGCGAAGTAGTCTTGTATAGCACTTTGGACTGCCCATGAAACATGCAATGATCAAAAAGAGAAAAATAAGGCTGGATACAAGGGACATAGAGCGGTTATCGATATCGAAAAGGAGTCCAAGTAGAAAAACTTTGATGGAGTCGAACCTGCTGCAAAAGGGCAGGGCTCGGTATTTCTGCCGCATTGCAGTTCTTGGCCGCATTATTGTCGAATGTCAGCGACAGTGGTGTGGGTTTCTGTTCTTTATCGCTAATGTCCCTGGTGCTACACGTATGCCACGGAATACCGACGAACCGAGCTAATTAATGGGCACAAGTCTACAAATTATTGCGTAATAACAACACCAGAAAATAAAGCGTTGCCTGGCAGAGAAACGCTCCCAACAGTGACGCGGCCGGTCAGAGTGGCAGACTGGGGACTTTGACTATACGTGGGGTTCATTAACGCGCACCTGTTAGCACTTCCACCTCTTCTGTGACCTCAAAGACGTGTTGGACTACCTTGGCCGCCTTCCCGTATTCCCGCGCTGCGGCGTATTGGTGCCGCTGGTGACATTAGACAACGCTTACTATCTCTTGACTCATCGGGCATATCACTGCACGGCTATTGTTGAGAGCACTATTGCCGCCGACCATTCGGAACTTCAGAAAGAACGGATTGAGTATGACGACGTTTAGGGCGACTTACACGCTACAGGAAGCGCTATGTAGCGATTACAACTAATAGCTCGGTACGCTGAGGTGCTGACCGGCTGGTCTGAGGTATTTGCGAAACGAAGATCGTCTCTCTCCGCCGTCGCTGCTTAGAATCGCGCGGAAGACTGTGCTATAGGAAATTTTCTTCTTTTTTTTTCTGCCACAGTGCGGAAGATTTTGGAACGTTTCGGTATCAGGTTCGACTTCATATTCGTGTTCAGTTCGTGCTTCAGTTCCGGCCTCGGCACCGCTTGAGAACTATTATAGAGCCAAGACGAACAACTCAAGATATCGAAGGGAGCATAACAGGAGCTGGCTGTCAGCGTGCCTTATTCAGGAAGCCTGTCATGTACATGAAAAGACAAGGGGGAAAATATTCCTGAAGGCTAAGATATCTAGCGCTGTTACAGGATCGAAAATAAGGCGGAAGAATACGTGAGTGCGGCAGCTACGTTTTATTTTGGGAACAATGAGCGTCATATCAGTCGTCCTCGTTAATTTTTTTCGTGTATATGAGTAAGACATTTGATGCTTTCTCATCAGAAGGCTGGCTTGACTGTCAGCGCCTCGTCCTGCCCACTCGCATACATTTCGGTTTTCCGCTGTTTTTGCATTCTGGAGGAAATACGCCTCAGCGGAACCAAATAACGACCATTTGCCGCGAGAGGTACTACTTGCACTTGCCAGTCTTCGGGGTCATCATGGGTGTGGCTCACAATCACTAAAGTTCTGTTGTTAGTCCTCGGCACCATTCTGATTTTGAAGGCAACGCCCTTCAATCATCGCAAAAACCGCCAAACACTACGGAATCGCTCGAGCTGGGTCCGAATCCTTCATGAATAATCTGTATAGCGCAGTGGAATGATCCCACTCATGTATAACAGACTCACGGGAAGGACAAAAGAAATATAAGTCCATGTGACAAAGGCGGTAAACCAGAAAAACTATTCAAGAAAGGGAACATGACAACATCCGGCCGTATTGTCAATCACATCGGCTTTTGGTGCAACGATATTTCTATACGGCTGCATATTCTACGCTGTGCGATGTTCAACGTCCGGAAGCCGGCCATGGGCTATGAGAGACATAGTAGTGGATGGCTCCCAATTAATTCCGTCAGCATGGGGTTCTTCAACAAGCACTTACAACGCACAACACTCGGGCGTGTTTGCGTTTCGACCCCATCGAAACTTGGCCGCGGTATTCGATGTCGCGAGTTTGGGATCACCAGCCGAACATCACAGCCACTGAGCCACTGGGGCGGGTAGCGGGTGCTTGATTTGATATCATTTATTATATACTTCAAGTCTTGTATGTGTTAATTAAGCGGAGACAAATTTTTCTCGTACTTAGATATCTCTAGAAACACAAGGAGAAAGAAAACGAAAGAAAAGTGAAAAAAGCACCGAGATAGATTTCTTCAGCATTTAAATCTTGCATTCAAATATGGCCAGATAAAAAACAAAAAAAAACTTTCTTAAATTGAAGTTACGTAGAGGTGGTTGTAGGTGCAGTAACAACGGAGTCCAATTTCATGAGCTGTGATATCGTCGGACCTCTTGTATAAAGGCTGATCTCGGAATTTTCGCCGCATCGCATTATTTGGACGCATCGTTGTCGAAAGTTGGCGCCATTGCTGCGTCTTTCTGTTCTTCGCAATCCTTATGACCTTTGTGCTGCGCGTATGTGATGGAACAACGACGTGCCCTAGCATTCACCCATATCATTTATTTTTACATGGTGAGCAACACTTTAAGCGGAACACTTGCGTATACGGTTGCTTTTTACAGCCTGGCCGGTCTTTTGCTAATACTAAAGATCCGCCAACAAAAGGCTGACAGATCCAAGTTCACGCTATCTTTAGACAGAATGTGAAAATTTGCTGTGGGCTGGCTATTAATACAGATTACCCACATATATTTTTCGGAGCCGATGAGTAGACACAAGTCTATTAATGATTTTTTAATAAATGACTACAAGACCAGAAAATGAAGCTTTGCGTAGCAGAGCAGCGCTTCGGTCAGCGAAACAGGCCAGAGTGGAAGACTACATTTTAACGATGCGGGGTTCTTCAAAATGCATCTAAAGATTAGTACAAACAGAGGTGTACAAAAGTAAAAGGCCACCAGTCCACGTATTGCTTACGTACAGTCCGTAGACGCGTGTGCAAGTGTTTGACCTGTAGTAAGGACCTATTTCAGAGCTTTCGCCTTAACCCTTTGAGGCGCTTTGTACACATACTGTCTACACTGCGAACTTGGAGCTTTGTGCTCGGAGTGTGCACTGGCTAGCACTTCGGGCTATTTTATCATCCTTCATATTGCCAATAGCGTACTTATGCCAACTAGTGAATACAGCAAATATGATTTCTCAGAAGAGTCAGCGCAGAAGTGCGTCCTCGGCTGTTTTCTCGCAGAGGAAGGGGGGGGGGGGGTGGAGAAAGAGAGGCCGCCAGAGGAAATTTTATTTTACCTTTTTTTTCTGAACTTTGAGCGCCATTTGGATATTTGAAATAGAAACTTATTACTTTATCCCTGGGGTGTTAGCCTCTAAAATCGTGGCATTTTAATAATACAGCTTCCATCTATTTTGAGAGTTCATTAAACTTTTTTTACGTGTGTCTAAAGATCTACCTATCGAAGTGTTGCGTTGGAAAACTAACTGGCGGGGTTTCTTCAGGCTTGGATGCACGGTTCAAGCGCAAATAATATTTTTTTAAACGAAATGGTGAATGGCGCCTGATAAGGCTAATCTAGAACATGCCGCCTGCAAGCAATGTCACAATGTCACCCGCACTTATGCGCAACGGCGAAAGGGAACAACCGCGGCGTCGGCCGCCAGGGGCGCAGTCCGAAGACCCCCCCCCCCCCACACACACACACACTCAAGGCGGTGGTGCGGCGCGCAATAACAACGCCTTGTCGCGTCTTTCCTCTTACGGGTTCCCCAACCGCTCCCGTTACGCAAGAGCCCTATCAGCACGCATCGCACGAATCCGTCTGTAGGTCAGCCCTGACCGGAAGCACGGGCCGGAAGCGACTATATCCCCCCCCCCCCCCCCCCCCCCCCCCCAACAGCAGGCTTCCTCTCACGACGAGAGGCGACAGTTGCGCCCGCAGCCTGGCTTATCTATTTTTCCTCGACGGCGACATTCTCGGCCCCCCCCCCCCCCCTCCCTCTCAACCTCTCCCCGTGTTGCGTAAAGGGCAGCACTTTCGCCATCTTACGTAACGCGACGACGGCCGCATTATTTTTGGCGCGCTCAAACAATCCTTTTGCGGGCCCGCTCCCCGTTCGCTCCCGATGACAGAGTTAAGTGCATTCCTTTTATATCTCAGGGCTCAGAACGCCAGACTGCCGCTTTGTTTTTTTTTGTCTCGATATTTTTTCTTTGCTTCGGCGTGGTCGACGGTTGTTGCGGTTCGTGCCGGTTTGCTTATTCGGGTTACGCAATATCTTCCCATCGCTCCGGAATAGCGGACAAAATCGATTGCGGGCCAGATGGGTCGATAAGAGATTCTGTCAAAACGCTGTCTTTTCTTTTTTTTACTTTTTTCTCGTGCCATCAACTTCCGCAGCGAACTTTCCGTCCCTCTGTGTTGAGCGTGTTCTTTTTCAATAGGTTTTGCCTAAGCATGTCAGATGCGAGGGCATAAGAAGAGGTCGCGTATTTCCTTTTCAATCTGATAGCGCGATTTTAGGCCCGTGCCTCCTATCGGTCGTGCGCACTGACAACATACGAGGGCGTGTTGGCACTCAGGAAATGCCCACACGCAAAGCTAGGTCGCTTCGCCGTCCCATTTTAGTTGCTGCGTTCGCAGGTAAAACAGTGTTTGTCTTCGATGTGCCCGCGAATAGGCCGACTTTTGAGTAGGGAAGGTTAGTTGCCTCGGGACAGCAGGCGAAACTGACCACTGAAGAGCCCCCCTTTTGACATCAATAAGCTCCATTGCCGTACTCGTTATGGTGCACTAACATTTCCAAGCCTGTCTCTGTGTGACACTAGATGATTCAGTGTCATAAAAAGCGAATGAGGTTTGAGCCCTCAAATACGATTCGCCATCGTTTGTTGGCCCCGCCGCGGTGGCTCAGTGGTTAGGGCGCTCGACTACTGATCCGGAGTTCCCGGGTTCGAACCCGGCCGCGGCGGCTGCGTTTTTATGGGGGAAAAACGCTAAGGCCCCCGTGTGCTGTGCGATGTCAGTGCACGTTAAAGATCCCCAGGTGGTCGAAATTATTCCGGAGCCCTCCACTACGGCACCTATTTCTTCCTTTCTTCTTTCACTCCCTCCTTTATCCCTTCCCTTACGGCGCGGTTCAGGTGTCCAAAGATATATGAGACAGATACTGCGCCATTTCCTTTCCTCAAAAACCAATTATTATTTTTATTATTATCGTTTGATGCTACGCGGCAAATGTCTACCCAGTAAAAAAATAATACAGGGTGTTTCATCTAAGACTTCACACAATTTTTTTATATTGCATTTCTGAGTTAAAAGAGGGCTTTTTTCGGCACATCATTATTAGCGATGTAGTACATCAGGATACAACTAGGATGTGCTAACTAGCAGCCTGGTTAACTAGCATTGAATAGTTAATTTTTTAAACATTACTGTCCGGCTCCTCAATTATTGAGAGGCGCGTAGCCCATCTTAAGTAATATCCATATCAGTTTCTAGAATTTCGAAAACGCTATTACCCTCGGCGCTGCGGCCCAACAAATTTGGGCTATTTCGACGTGTTACGTGCACTGAAGCGGTTGCTTTGCCTGCAAGCCTCTCTAAAGCTCATGTATTTTGGCACGATATAGCCAAAATTTGTTGGTTTACAGCACTGAGGGTATGAATATGGATGTTACTTGCGGTGCGCTACGCGCTTCTCAATAATTAAGGAACCTAACGGTATCAGTTAAAAAGTTAATTATTCAATATCAGTTAACTAGCCTGCCAGTCAGCACGTCTTAGCTGTATTTTGGTGTATTACACATCTGACAACGCTACGCAGCAAAAAGCGCTCTTCTAACCCAAAAATCCTATTTTTAAAAATGGTGTGAAATCTTAGGTGAAACACCCTGTATAATTCGCGATGGATAGGAATAACAACGGGCGGACAAAAATGTCAGAGCAACCCGAAAATGTGGGAGCCTAAAGTGTTTTAAACTGCTGTGTAATGCCGTTAAATAGTTCGTGGTCTTTTATACATTGGCATAAAAGCAATTATTCAATTTCACATTACCAACTAAGCAATGCCTATCCATTGCGCATCCTCTTTTTTTGCCTGTAGATATGCCCGCCAAATAGTCTGCACGAGAACCCAACAGGTGCCACTGTGCGAGCCTTCTTCAC
>JARKHS020015727.1:0-109000 GCA_030143305.2 Amblyomma americanum
GCGCAGTGCTGAGAGAACGTTTTGACGCGTATCACATGGACACTTGTAAAACCGATGTGTTCAGATCTAGCTCGTTTCGGTCTAAAGCAGCTTGTCTCGTTGTATTAAGCGCGAATACATGCTTTCCGCGCAGTCCTGAGAGAAAAAGTGTTGACGCGTATCACACGGACACTTGTAAAACCGATGTGTTCGGATCTAGCTCGCTTCGGTCTAAAACAGCTTGTCTCGTTGTTTTAAGCACGAATACATGCTTTTAGCGCAGTCTTGAGAGAAAAAGATTTGAAGCGTATCACACGGACACTTGTAAAACTGATGTGTTCAGATCTAGCTCGTTTTGGTCTAAAACAGCTTGTCTCGTTGTATTAAGCACGAATACAAGCTTTTCGCACAGTACTGAGAGAAAAAGTGTTGACGCGTATCACAAGGACACTTGTAAAACCGGTGTTCAGATCTAGCTCGTTTCGGTCTAAAACAGCTTGTCTCGTATTAAACACGAATACATGCTTTTCGCGCAGTTATGGGAGAAAAAGTTTTGACGCGTATCACACGGAGAATTCTAAAACCGATGTGTTCAGATCTAGCTCGTTTCGGTCTAAAACAGCTTGTCTCTTTGTATTAAGCACGAATACATGCTTTTCGCGCAGTTATGAGAAAAAGGTTTGACGGGTATTACACGAACACTTGTAAAACCGATGTGTTCAGATCTAGCTCGTTTCGGTCTAAAACAGTTTGTCTCTGTATTGAGCACGAATACATGCTTTTCGCGCAGTTACGAGAGAAGTCTTGACGCGTATCACACGGATACTTGTAAAACCGATATGTTCAGATCTAGTTCGTTTCGGTCGAAAACAGCTTGTCTCGTTGTATTAAGCACGAATACATGCTTTTTGCGCAGTCATGAGAGAAAAAGGTTTGAAGCGTATAACACGGACACTTGTAAAACTGATGTGTCCAGATCTAGCTCATTTTGGTCTAAAACAGCTTGTCTTGTTGTATTAAGCACGAATACAAGCTTTTCGCGCAATACTGATAGAAAAAGTGTTGACGCGTATCACATGGACACTTGTAAAACCGGTGTTCAGATCTAGCTCATTTCGGTCTAAAACAGCTTGTCTCGTTGTATTAGGCACGAATACATGCTTTTCGCACAGTTATGAGAGAAAACGTTTTGACGCGTATCACACGGACAAATGTAAAACCGATGTGTTCAGATCTAGTTCGTTTCGGTCTAAACAGCTTGTATTCTTGTATTAAGCACGAATACATGCTTTTAGCGCAGATATGAGAGAACGTTTTGACGCGTATCACATGGACACTTGTAAAACCGATTTGTTCAGATCTAGCTCGTTTCGGTCTGAAACAGCTTGTCTCGATGTTTTAAGCGCGAATACATGCTTTTCTCGCAGTTATAAGAGAAAACGTTTTGGCGCGTATCACACGGACTCTTGTAAAACTGATGTGTTCAGATCTAGCTCGTTTCGTTCTAAAACAGCTTGTCTGGTTTTAAGCGCAAGTACATGCTTTTCGCGCAGTTAAGAGAGCAAAAGATTTGACGCGTATCACGGACACTTGTAAAACCGATGTGTTCATATCTAGCTTGTTTCTGTCTAAAACAGCTTGTCTCTTTGTATTAAGCACGAATACATGCCTTTCGCGCAGTGTGAGAAAAAGTGTTGACGCGCATCACATGGACACTTGTAAAACCGATTTGTTCAGATTTAGCTCGTTTCGGTCTAAAACAGCTTGTCTCGTTGTATTTAGCACAAAAACATACTTTTCGCGCAGTTATGAGAGAAGACGTTTTGACGCGTATGACATGGACACTTTAAAACCGATGTGATCAGATCTAGCTCGTTTCCGTCTAAAACAGTTTGCCTCTGTATTGAGCACGAATACATGCTTTTCGCGCAGTTATGAGAGAAAAAGGTTTGACGCGTATCACACGGAGAATTCTAAAACCGATGTGTTCAGATCTAGTTCGTTTCGGTATAAAGCAGCTTGTCTCGTTGTATTATGCACGAATATAATTTTCGCGCAGTCCTGAGAGAAAAAGTGTTGACGCGTATCACATGGACACTTGTAAAACCGATGTGTTCAGATCTAGCTCGCTTCGGTCTAAATCAACTTGTCACGTTGTATTAAGCACGAATACATGCTTTTGTGCAGTTATGAGAGAAAAACTTTTGACGCGTATCACACGGACACTTGTAAAACCGATGTGTTCAGATCTAGCTCGTTTTGGTCTAAAACAGCTTGTCTCGATGTTTTAAGCGCGCATACATGCTTTTCTCGCAGTTATAAGACAAAACGTTTTGACGCGTATCACACGGACACTTGTAAAACCGATGTGTTCAGATCTAGCTCGTTTCGTTCTAAAACAGCTTGTTTGGTTTTAAGCGCAAGTACATGCTTTTCGCGCAGTTATGAGAAAAAGTTTTGACGCGTATCACACGGACACTTGTAAAACCGATGTGTTCAGATCTAGCTCGTTTCGGCCTAAAACAGCTTGTCGCGTTGTATTAAGCTCGAATACATGCTTTTTGTGCAGTACTGAGAAAAAGTGTTGACGCGTAGCATATGGACACTTGTAAAATCGATGTGTTCAGACCTAGCTCGTTTCGTTCTAAAACAGCTTGTCTCGTCGTATTAAGCACGAATACATGCTTTTTGCGCAGTACTGAGAGAAAAAGCGTTGACGCGTATCACACGCACACTTGTAAAACCGATGTGTTCAGATCTAACTCATTTCGGTCTAAAACAGCTTGTCTCGTTGTTTTAAACAAGAATGCATGCTTGTCGCGCAGTTATGAGAGAAAAAGTTTTGACGCGCATCACACGGACGCTTGTACAACCGATGTTTTCGACCTAGCTCATTTCGGTCTAAGATTGTCTCGTTATATTAAGCACGAATAAGTGCTTATCGCGCAGTTATGAAAGAAAAAGTTCTGACGCGTTTCACACGGACACTTGTAAAACCAGTGTGTTCAGATCTAGCTCGTTTCGTTCTAAAACAGCTTGTCTCGTTGTATTAGGCACAAATACATGCTTTAGGCGCGGTTATGAGAGAAAGAGTTTTGACGCGTATCACACGGAGACTTGTAACCGATGTGTTCAGATCTAGCTCGTTTTGGTCTAAAACAGCTTGTCTCGCTGTATTAAGCACGAATACATGCTTTTCGCGCAGTTATGAGAGAAACAGTTTTGACGCGTATCACACGGAGAATTGTAAAACCGATGTGTTCAGATCTAAATCGTTTCGGTCTAGAACAGCTTTTCTCCTTGTATTAAGCACGAATACATGCTTTTAGCGCAGTTATGAGAGAAAAAGTTTTGACGCGTACCACAAGCACACTTGTAAAACCGATGTGTTCAGCTCTAGCTCGTTTCGGTCTAAAACAGCTTGTCTCGATGTTTTAAGCACGAATACATGCTTTTCGCGCAGTTATGAGAAAAAGTTTTGACGCGTATCACACGGACACTTGTAAAACCGATGTGTTCAGATCTAGCTCGTTTCGGTCTAAAACAGTTTGTCTCTGTATTAAGCACGAATACATGCTTTTCGCGCAGTTATGAGAGAAAAAGTTTTGACGCGTATCACACGGATACTTGCAAAACCGATATGTTCAGATCAACTCGTTTCGGTCGAAAACAGCTTGTCTCGTTGTATTAAGCACGAATACATGCTTTTTGCGCAGTTATGAGAGAAAAAGTTTTGACGCGTATCACGGGCACTTGTAAAACCGATGTGTTCATATCGAGCTCGTTTCTGTCTAAAACAGCTTGTCACTTTGTATTAAGCACGAATACATGTCTTTCGCGCAGTGCTGAGAAAAAGTTTTGACGCGTATCACATGGACACTTGTAAAACCGGTGTTCACATCTAGCTCGTCGGTCTAAAACAGCTTGTCTCGTTGTATTAAGCACGAATACATGCTTTTCGCGCAGTTATGAGAGAAAAAGTTTTGACGCGTATCACACGGACAATTGTAAAACCGATGTGCTCAGATCTAGCTCGTTTCGGCCTAAAACAGCTTGTCTCGATGTTTTAAGAGCGAAAACATGCTTTTCTCGCAGATATAAGAGAAAACGTTTTGACGCGTATCACGGGCACTTGTAAAACCGATGTGTTCATATCGAGCTCGTTTCTGTCTGAAACAGCTTGTCACTTTGTATTAAGCACGAATACATGTCTTTCGCGCAGTGCTGAGAAAAAGTTTTGACGCGTATCACATGGACACTTGTAAAACCGATGTATTCTGATTTAGCTCGTTTCGGTCTAAAACAGCTTGTCTCGTTGTATTTAGCACAAATACATACTTTTCGCGCAGTTATGAGAGAAAACGTTTTGACGCGTATCACACAAGCACTTGTAAAACCGATGTGTTCAGGTCTAGCTCTTTTCGCTCTAAAACAACTTCTCTCGTTGTATTAAAGACGAATACACGCTATCGCGTGGTTGTGAGATAAAATTTTTGACGCTTATCACACGAACCCTTGCAAAACCGGTGTGTTCAGATCTAGTTAGTTTCATTCTAAAACAGCTTCTCTCATTGTGTTAGGCACGAGTACATGCTTTGCGCGCAGTTCCGAGAAAGTTTTGAGGCATACCACACGAACGCTTGTAAAACCGATGTGTTAAAATATAGCTCCTTACACTATAAAACAACTTTTCCCGTTGTGTAAAGCGCGATTACATGCTTTTCGTGCAGTTCTGAGAGAAAACGTTTTGACGCGTGTCACAGGAACACTTGTAAAACCGATGTGTTCAGATCAAGCTCGTTTCGCTCTTAAACAGCTTGTCTCGTTGCATTAAACACGAATGCATGCTTTCGCGTAGTTGTGAGAGAAAATGTTTGGACGCTTGTCATACGAAGACTTGAAAAACCCATGTGTTCAGATCTAGCTCCTTTCTTTAAAACAACTTCTCTCCCTGTATTAAGCACAAATACATGCTTTTCGCACAGTTCTGAGAGAAAAAGTATTGACGGGTATAACACGAGCACATTTAAAACCGATGTGTTCAGATCTAGCTTTTTTCACTCGTAAACAGCTTGTCTCGTTTTGTTCAGATCTTGTTCGTTTCGTTCTAAAACAGCTTCTCTCGTTGTATTAAGCACGAATATACGATTGCGCGCAGTTCTGAAAAAGTTTCGACGCGTATCACACGAATACTTGTAAGACCGATAAGTTCAGATCTAGCGTCATTCTTTAAAACAACTTCTCTCGTTGTATTAAGCACAAATACATGCTTTTTGCGCAGTTCTGAGAGAAAAAGTTTTGACGCGTATCACACGAGCACTTGTAAAACCGATGTGTTCAGATCTAGCTCGTTTCGCTCTTAAACAGCTTTTGTCATTGTATTAAGCACGAATACAAGCTTTTCGCGCAGTTCTGAGAGAAAAAGATTTGACGCGTATCACACGAGCACTTGTAAAACCGATGTGTTCAGATCTAGCTCCTTTCGCTCTAAAACAACTTCTCTCGTTGTATTAAGCACGAATACATGCTTTCGCGTAGTTGTGAGAGAAATTTTTGACGCTTATCACACGAACCCTTGCAAAACCGGTGTGTTCAGATCCAGTTAGTTTCGATCTAAAACAGCTTCTCTCGTTGTATTAAGCAGGAGTACATGCTTTTCGCACAGTTCTGAGAGAAAAAGTTTAGCCGCCTGTCAAACGAGCCCTTGTAAAACCGATGTGTTCAGATCTAGCTCGTTTCGCTCTTAAACAGCCTTTCTCATTGTATTAAGCAAGAATACATGCTTTTCACGCAGTTCTGAGAGAAAAAGATTTGACGCGTACCACACGAGCACTTGTAAAACCGATGTGTTCAGATCTAGCTCTTTTCGCTCTAAAACAATTTCTCTCGTTGTATTAAGCACGAATACACGCTATCGCGTGGTTGTGAGATAAAATTTTTGACGCTTATCACACGAACCCTTGCAAAACCGGTGTGTTCAGATCTAGTTAGTTTCGTTCTAAAACAGCTTCTCTCGTTGTGTTAGGCACGAGTACATGCTTTGCGCGCAGTTCTGAAAAAGTTTTGACGCGTATCACACGAATACATGTAAAACAGATATGTTCAGGTCTAGCTCCTTTCTTTAAAACAACTTCTCTCGTTGTATTAAGCACAAATGCATGGTTTTCGCGCAGTTCTGAGAGAAAAAGTTTTGACGCGTATCACACGAGCACTTGTAAAACCGATGTGTTCAGATCTAGCTCGTTTCTCTCTTAAACAGCTTTTGTCATTGTATTAAGCACGAATACATGCTTTTCGCGCAGTTCTGAGAGAAAAAGATTTGACGCGTATCACAAGAGCGCTTGTAAAACCGACGTGTTCAGATCTAGCTCCTTTCGCTCTAAAACAACTTCTCTCGTTGTATAAAGCACGAATACATGCTTTTCGCGCAGTTCTGAGAGAAAAAGTTTTGACGCGTATCACACGAGCAGTTGTAAAACCGATGTGTTCAGATCTAGCTCGTTTCTCTCTTAAACAACTTGTCTCGTTGTGTTCATATCTTGATCGTTTCGTCTAAAACAACTTCACTCGTATTAAGCACGAATAGATGGTTTGCGCGCAGTGTTGAGAAAGTTTTGACGCGTATCACACGAATACTTGTAAATCCGGTGTGTTCAGATCGGGCTCGTTCCGCCCTAAAACCACTTTTCCCGTTGTTTTAAGCACGAATGCATGCTTTACGCACAGTTCTGAGAGATAAAGTTTTGACGCGTATCACACGAACACTTATGAAACCGATGTGTTCAGATCTGGCTAGTTACGCTCTTAAACAACTTTTCCCGTTGTATTAAACAAGAATACATGCTTTTCGCGCAGTTCTGAGAGATTAGGATCTGACGCGTATCACACGAACACGTAAAAACCGATGTGTTTATATCTGGCTCATATGGCTCTAAAACATCTTCTGCCGTTGTATTAAGCACGAATACATGGTTTTCGCGCAGTTCTGAGAGAAAAAGTATTGACGCGTATAACACGAGCACATTTAAAACCGATGTGTTCAGATCTAGTTTTTTTCGCTCGTAAACAGCTTGTCTCGTTTTGTTCAGATCTTGTTCGTTTCGTTCTAAAACAGCTTCTCTCGTTGTATTAAGCACGAATACATGCTTTGCGCGAAGTTCTGAAAAAGTTTTGACGCGTATCACAAGAATACTTGTAAAACCGATGTGTTCAGATCTAGCTCCTTTCTTTAAAACAGCTTTTGTCATTGTATTAAGCACGAATACATGCTTTTGGCGCAGTTCTGAGAGAAAAATATTTGACGCGTATCACACGAGCACTTGTAAAACCGATGTGTTCAGATCTAGCTCGTTTCGCTCTAAAACAGCTTCTCTCGTTGTATTAAGCACGAATACACGCTATCGCGTGGTTGTGAGATAAAATGTTTGACGCTTATCACACGAACCGTTGCAAAACCGGTGTGTTCAGATCTAGTTAGTTTCGTTCTAAAACAGCTTCTCTCGTTGTGTTAGGCACGAGTACGTGCTTTGCGCGCAGTTCCGAGAAAGTTTTGAGGCATACCACACGAACGCTTGTAAAACCAATGTGTTAAAATATAGCTCCTTACACTATAAAACAACTTCTCCCGTTGTATAAAGCGCGATTACATGCTTTTCGCGCAGTTCTGAGAGAAAAAGTTTTGACGCGTGTCACAGGAACACTTGTAAAACCGATGTGTTCAGATCTAGCTCGTTTCGCTCTAAACAGCTTGTCTCGTTGTATTAAGCACGAATGCATGCTTTCGCGTAGTTGTGAGAGAAAATTTTTGACGCTTATCACACGAAGACTTGAAAAACCGATGTGTTCAGATCTAGCTCCTTTCTTTAAAACAACTGCTCTCGCTGTATTAAGCACAAATACATGCTTTTCGCACAGTTCTGAGAGAAAAAGTATTGACGGGTAAACACGAGCACATTTAAAACCGACGTGTTCAGATCTAGCTTTTTTCGCTCGTAAGCAGCTTGTCTCGTTTTGTTCAGATCTTGTTCGTTTCGTTCTAAAACAGCTTCTCTCGTTGTATTAAGCACGAATACTACGTTTGCGCGCAGTTCTGAGAAAAGTTTTGACGCGTATCACACGAATACTTGTAAAACCGATGTGTTCAGATCTAGCTCCTTTCTTTAAAACAACTTCTCTCGTTGTATTAAGCACGAATACATGCTTTTTGCGCAGTTCTGAGAGAAAAAGTTTTGACGCGTATCATACGAGCACTTGTAAAACCGATGTGTTCAGATCTAGCTCGTTTTGCTCTTAAACAGCTTTTGTCATTGTATTAAGCACAAATAGATGCTTTTCGTGCAGTTCTGAGAGAAAAAGTATTCACGCGTATAACACGAGCACATTTAAAACCGATGTGTTCAGATCTAGCTTTTTCGCTCGTAAACAGCTTGTCTCGTTTTGCTCAGATCTTGTTCGTTTCGTTCTAAAACAACTTCTCTCGTTGTATTAAGCACAAATACATGCTTTTTGCGCAGTTCTGAGAGAAAAAGTTTTGACGCGTATCACATGAGCACTTGTAAAACCGATGTGTTCAGATCTAGCTCGTTTTGCTCTTAAACAGCTTTTGTCATTGTATTAAGCACGAATACATGCTTTTCGCGCAGTTCTGAGATAAAAAGATTTCACGCGTATCACACGAGCACTTGTAAAACCGATGTGTTCAGATCTAGCTCCTTTCGCTCTAAAACAACTTCTCCCGTTGTATAAAGCAGGAATACATGCTTTTCGCGCAGTTCTGAGAGAAAAAGTTTTGACGCGTATCACACGAGCACTTGTAAAACCGATGTGTTCAGATCTAGCTCGTTTCGCCCTTAAACAGCTTTTGTCATTGTATTAAGCACGAATACATGTTTTTCGCGCAGTTCTGAGAGAAAAAGATTTCACGCGTATCACACGTGCACTTGTAAAACCGATGTGTTCAGACCTAGCTGGTTTCTCTCTTAAACAGCTTTTCTCATTGTATTAAGCACGAATACATGCTTTTCGCGCAGTTCTGAGAGAAAAAGATTTGACGCGTATCACACGAGCACTTGTAAAACCGATGTGTTCAGATCTAGCTCTTTTCGCTCTAAAATAACTTCTCTCGTTGTATTAAGCACGAATGCATGCTATCGCGTAGTTGTGAGATAAAATTTTTGACGCTTATCACACGAACCCTTGCAAAACCGGTGTGTTCAGATCCATTTAGTTTCGAACTAAAACAGCTTCTCTCGTTGTATTAAGCAGGAGTACATGCTTTTCGCGCAGTTCTGAGAGAAAATTTTAGACGCGTATCACACGAGCACTTGTAAAACCAATGTGTTCAAATCTAGCTCGTTTCGCCCTTTAACTGCTTTTGTCATTGTATTAAGCACGAATACATGCTTTTCGCGCAGTTCTGAGAGAAAAAGATTTCACGCGTATCACACGAGCACTTGTAAAACGGATGTGTTCAGATCTAGCTCCTTTCGCTCTAAAACAACTTCTCTCGTTGTGTAAAGCACGAATACATGCTTTTCGCGCAGTTCTGAGAGAAAAGTTTTGACGCGTATCACACGAGCACTTGTAAAACCGATGTGTTCAGATCTAGCTCGTTTCGCCCTTAAACAGCTTTTGTCATTGTATTAAGCACGAATACTTGTTTTTCGCGCAGTTCTGAGAGAAAAAGATTTCACGCGTATCACACGTGCACTTGTAAAACCGATGTGTTCAGATCTAGCTGGTTTCCCTCTTAAACAGCTTTTCTCATTGTATTAAGCACGAATACATCTTTTCGCGCAGTTCTGAGAGAAAAAGATTTGACGCGTATCACACGAGCACTTGTAAAACCGATGTGTTCAGATCTAGCTCGTTTCGTTCTAAAACAGCTTGTCTCGTTTTAAGCGCAAGTACATGCTTTTCGCGCAGTTATGAGAGCAAAAGTTTTGACGCGTATCACGGACACTTGTAAAACCGGTGTGTTCATATCTGGCTCGTTTCTGTCTAAAACAGCTTGTCTCTTTGTATTAAGCACGAATACATGCCTTTCGCGCAGTGCTGAGAAAACGTTTTGACGCGTATCACATGGACATTTAAAAACCGATGTGTTCAGATCTAGCTCGTTTCGGTCTAAAGCAGCTTGTATCGTTGTATTAAGCACGAATATATGCTTTCCGCGCAGTCCTGAGAGAAAAAGTGTTGACGCGTATCACACGGACCCTTGTAAAACCGATGTGTTCGGATCTAGTTCGCTTCGGTCTAAAACAGCTTGTCTCGTTGTATTAAGCACGAATACATGCTTTTAGCGCAGTCTTGAGAGAAAAAGGTTTGAAGCGTATCACACGGACACTTGTAAAACTGATGTGTTCAGATCTAGCTCGTTTTGGTCTAAAACAGCTTGTCTCGTTGTATTAAGCACGAATACAAGCTTTTCGCACAGTACTGCGAGAAAAAGTGTTGACGCGTATCACATGGACACTTGTAAAACCGGTGTTCAGATCTAGCTCGTTTCGGTCTAAAACAGCTTGTCTCGTATTAAACACGAATACATGCTTTTCGCGCAGTTATGGGAGAAAAAGTTTTGACTCGTATCACACGGAGAATTCTAAAACCGATGTGTTCAGATCTAGCTCGTTTCGGTCTAAAACAGCTTGTCTCTTTGTATTAAGCACGAATACATGCTTTTCGCGCAGTTATGAGAAAAAGGTTTGACGGGTATTACACGGACACTTGTAAAACCGATGTGTTCAGATCTAGCTCGTTTCGGTCTAAAACAGTTTGTCTCTGTATTGAGCACGAATACATGCTTTTCGCGCAGTTACGAGAGAAGTCTTGACGCGTATCACACGGATACTTGTAAAACCGATATGTTCAGATCTAGTTCGTTTCGGTCGAAAACAGCTTGTCTCGTTGTATTAAGCACGAATACATGCTTTTTGCGCAGTCATGAGAGAAAAAGGTTTGAAGCGTATAACACGGACACTTGTAAAACCGATGTTTCCAGATCTAGCTCATTTTGGTCTAAAACAGCTTGTCTCTTTGTATTAAGCACGAATACAAGCTTTTCGCGCAATACTGATAGAAAAAGTGTTGACGCGTATCACATGGACACTTGTAAAACCGGTGTTCAGATCTAGCTCATTTCGGTCTAATACAGCTTGTCTCGTTGTATTAAGCACGAATACATGCTTTTCGCACAGTTATGAGAGAAAACGTTTTGACGCGTATCACACGGACAAATGTAAAACCGATGTGTTCAGATCTAGTTCGTTTCGTTCTAAACAGCTTGTCTTCTTGTATTAAGCACGAATACATGCTTTTAGCGCAGATATGAGAGAACGTTTTGACGCGTATCACACGGACACTTGTAAAACCGATTTGTTCAGATCTAGCTCGTTTCGTTCTAAAACAGCTTGTCTGGTTTTAAGCGCAAGTACATGCTTTTCGCGCAGTTAAGAGAGCAAAAGATTTGACGCGTATCACGGACACTTGTAAAACCGATGTGTTCATATCTAGCTTGTTTCTGTCTAAAACAGCTTGTCTCTTTGTATTAAGCACGAATACATGCCTTTCGCGCAGTGTGAGAAAAAGTGTCGACGCGCATCACATGGACACTTATAAAACCGATTTGTTCAGATTTAGCTCGTTTCGGTCTATAACAGCTTGTCTCGTTGTATTTAGCACAAAAACATACTTTTCGCGCAGTTATGAGAGAAGACGTTTTGACGCGTATCACATGGACACTTTAAAACCGATGTGTTCAGATCTAGCTCGTTTCGGTCTAAAACAGTTTGCCTCTGTATTGAGCACGAATACATGCTTTTCGCGCAGTTATGAGAGAAAAAGGTTTGACGCGTATCACACGGAGAATTCTAAAACCGATGTGTTCAGATCTAGTTCGTTTCGGTATAAAGCAGCTTGTCTCGTTGTATTATGCACGAATATAATTTTCGCGCAGTCCTGAGAGAAAAAGTGTTGACGCGTATCACATGGACACTTGTAAAACCGATGTGTTCAGATCTAGCTCGTTTCGGTCTAAAACAGCTTGTCTCGTTGTTTTAAGCACGAATACATGCTTTTCGCGCAGTTATGAGAGAAAAAGTTTTGACGCGTATCACACGGACACTTGTAAAACCGATGTGTTCAGATCTAGCTCGTTTCGGTCTAAAACAGCTTGTCTCGTTGTATTAAGCTCGAATACATGCTTTTCGTCGCAGTTATGAAGAAAAAGTTTTGACGCGTATCACACGGACACTTGTAAAACCGATGTGTTCAGATCTAGCTCGTTTCGTTCTAAAACAGCTTGTCTTCGTATTAAGCACGAATACATGCTTTTCGCGCAGTTATGAGAGAAAAGTTTTGACGCGTATCACACGGACACTTGTAAAACCGATGTGTTCAGATCTAGCTCGTTTCGGTCTAAAACAGCTTGTCTCGTTGTATTAAGCACGAATACATGCTTTTTGCGCAGTTATGAGAGAAAAAGTTTTGACGCGTATCACATGGACACTTGTAAAACCGATGTGTTCAGACCTAGCTCGTTTCGGTCTAAAACAGCTTGTCTCGTTGTATTAAGCACGAATACATGCTTTTTGCGCAGTACTGAGAGAAAAAGCGTTGACGCGTATCACACGCACACTTGTAAAACCGATGTGTTCAGATCTAACTCATTTCGGTCTAAAACAGCTTGTCTCGTTGTTTTAAACAAGAATGCATGCTTGTCGCGCAGTTATGAGAGAAAAGTTTTGACGCGCATCACACGGACGCTTGTACAACCGATGTTTTCGACCTAGCTCATTTCGGTCTACAGATTGTCTCGTTATATTAAGCACGAATACAGTGCTTATCGCGCAGTTATGAAAGAAAAAGTTCTGACGCGTTTCACACGGACACTTGTAAAACCAGTGTGTTCAGATCTAGCTCGTTTCGTTCTAAAACAGCTTGTCTCGTTGTATTAAGCACAAATACATGCTTTACGCGCGGTTATGAGAGAAAGGGTTTTGACGCGTATCACACGAACACTTGTAAAACCGATGTGTTCAGATCTAGCTCGTTTCGGTCTAAAACAGCTTGTCTCGCTGTATTAAGCACGAATACATGCTTTTCGCGCAGTTATGAGAGAAACAGTTTTGACGCGTATCACACGGACACTTGTAAAACCGATGTGTTCAGATCTAGCTCGTTTCGGTCTAAAACAGTTTGTCTCTGTATTAAGCACGAATACATGCTTTTCGCGCAGTTATGAGAGAAAAAGTTTTGACGCGTATCACACGGATACTTGCAAAACCGATATGTTCAGATCAACTCGTTTCGGTCGAAAACAGCTTGTCTCGTTGTATTAAGCACGAATACATGCTTTTTGCGCAATACTGATAGAAAAAGTGTTGACGCGTATCACAGGGACACTTGTAAAACCGGTGTTCACATCTAGCTCGTCGGTCTAAAACAGCTTGTCTCGTTGTATTAAGCACGAATACATGCTTTTCGCGCAGTTTTAAGAGAAAAAGTTTTGACGCGTATCACACGGACAATTGTAGAACCGATGTGCTCAGATCTAGCTCGTTTCGGCCTAAAACAGCTTGTCTCGATGTTTTAAGAGCGAAAACATGCTTTTCTCGCAGATATAAGAGAAAATGTTTTGACGCGTATCACGGGCACTTGTAAAACCGATGTGTTCATATCGAGCTCGTTTCTGTCTAAAACAGCTTGTCACTTTGTATTAAGCACGAATACATGTCTTTCGCGCAGTGCTGAGAAAAAGTTTTGACGCGTATCACATGGACACTTGTAAAACCGATGTATTCTGATTTAGCTCGTTTCGGTCTAAAACAGCTTGTCTCGTTGTATTTAGCACAAATACATACTTTTCGCGCAGTTATGAGAGAAAACGTTTTGACGCGTATCACATGGACACTTTAAAACCGATGTGTTGAGATCTAGCTCGTTTTGGTCTAAAGCAGCTTGTCTCGTTGTATTAAGCACGAATACATGCTTTTTGTGCAGTTATGAGAGAAAAACTTTTGAAGCGTATCACACGGACACTTGTAAAACCGATGTGTTCGGATCTAGTTCGTTTCGGTCTAGAACAGCTTTTCTCCTTGTATTAAGCACGAATACATACTTTTAGCGCAGTTATGAGAAAACGTTTTGACGCGTATCACACGGACACTTGTAAAACCGATGTGTACAGATCTAGCTCGTTTCGGTCTAAAACAGCTTGTCTCTTTGTATTAAGCACGAATACATGCTTTTCGCGCAGTTATGAGAAAAAAGTTTGACGGGTATTACACGGACACTTGTAAAACCGATGTGTTCAGATCTAGCTCGTTTCGGTCTAAAACAGTTTGTCTCTGTATTGAGCACGAATACATGCTTTTCGCGCAGTTACGAGAGAAGTCTTGACGCGTATCACACGGATACTTGTAAAACCGATATGTTCAGATCTAGTTCGTTTCGGTCGAAAACAGCTTGTTTTGTTGTATTAAGCACGAATACATGCTTTTTGCGCAGTCATGAGAGAAAAAGGTTTGAAGCGTATATCACGGACACTTGTAAAACCGATGTGTCCAGATCTAGCTCATTTCGGTCTAAAACAGCTTGTCTCGTTGTATTAAGCACGAATACAAGCTTTTCGCGCAATACTGATAGAAAAAGTGTTGACGCGTATCACATGGACACTTGTAAAACCGGTTTTCAGATCTAGCTCATTTCGGTCTAAAACAGCTTGTCTCGTTGTATTAAGCACGAATACATGCTTTTCGCACAGTTATGAGAGAAAACGTTTTGACGCGTATCACACGGACAAATGTAAAACCGATGTGTTCAGATCTAGTTCGTTTCGGTCTAAACAGCTTGTCTTCTTGTATTAAGCACGAATACATGCTTTTAGCGCAGATATGAGAGAACGTTTTGACGCGTATCACACGGACACTTGTAAAACCGATTTGTTCAGATCTAGCTCGTTTCGGTCTAAAACAGCTTGTCTCGATGTTTTAAGCGCGAATACATGCTTTTCTCGCAGTTATAAGAGAAAACGTTTTGACGCGTATCACACGGACTCTTGTAAAACTGACGTGTTCAGATCTAGCTCGTTTCGTTCTAAAACAGCTTGTCTGGTTTTAAGCGCAAGTACATGCTTTTCGCGCAGTTAAGAGAGCAAAAGATTTGACGCGTATCACGGACACTTGTAAAACCGATGTGTTCATATCTAGCTTGTTTCTGTCTAAAACAGCTTGTCTCTTTGTATTAAGCACGAATACATGCCTTTCGCGCAGTGTGAGAAAAAGTGTTGACGCGCATCACATGGACACTCGTAAAACCGATGTGTTCAGATTTAGCTCGTTTCGGTCTAAAACAGCTTGTCTCGTTGTATTTAGCACAAAAACATACTTTTCGCGCAGTTATGAGAAAAGACGTTTTGACGCGTATCACACGGACTCTTGTAAAACTGACGTGTTCAGATCTAGCTCGTGTCGTTCTAAAACAGCTTGTCTGGTTTTAAGCGCAAGTACATGCTTTTCGCGCAGTTAAGAGAGCAAAAGATTTGACGCGTATCACGGACACTTGTAAAACCGATGTGTTCATATCTAGCTTGTTTCTGTCTAAAACAGCTTGTCTCTTTGTATTAAGCACGAATACATGCCTTTCGCGCAGTGTGAGAAAAAGTGTTGACGCGTATCACATGGACAATTTAAAACCGATGTGTTCAGATCTAGCTCGTTTCGGTCTAAAACAGTTTGCCTCTGTATTGAGCACGAATACATGCTTTTCGCGCAGTTATGAGGGAAAAAGGTTTGACGCGTATCACACGGAGAATTCTAAAACCGATGTGTTCAGATCTAGTTCGTTTCGGTATAAAGCAGCTTGTCTCGTTGTATTATGCACGAATATAATTTTCGCGCAGTCCTGAGAGAAAAAGTGTTGACGCGTATCACATGGACACTTGTAAAACCGATGTGTTCAGATCTAGCTCGCTTCGGTCTAAATCAACTTGTCACGTTGTATTAAGCACGAATACATGCTTTTGTGAAGTTATGAGAGAAAAACGCGTATCACACGGACACTTGTAAAACCGATGTGTTCAGATCTAGCTCGTTTTGGTCTAAAACAGCTTGTCTCGATGTTTTAAGCGCGCATACATGCTTTTCTCGCAGTTATAAGACAAAACGTTTTGACGCGTATCACACGGACACTTGTAAAACCGATGTGTTCAGATCTAGCTCGTTTCGTTCTAAAACAGCTTGTTTGGTTTTAAGCGCAAGTACATGCTTTTCGCGCAGTTATGAGAAAAAGTTTTGACGCGTATCACACGGACACTTGTAAAACCGATGTGTTCAGATCTAGCTCGTTTCGGTCTAAAACAGCTTGTCTCGTTGTATTAAGCACGAATACATGCTTTTTGCGCAATACTGATAGAAAAAGTGTTGACGCGTATCACATGGACACTTGTAAAACCGGTGTTCACATCTAGCTCGTTGGTCTAAAACAGCTTGTCTCGTTGTATTAAGCACGAATACATGCTTTTCGCGCAGTTATGAGAGAAAAAGTTTTGACGCGTATCACACGGACAATTGTAAAACCGATGTGTTCAGATCTAGCTCATTTCGGCCTAAAACAGCTTGTCTCGATGTTTTAAGAGCGAAAACAAGCTTTTCTCGCAGATATAAGAGAAAACGTTTTGACGCGTATCACGGGCACTTGTAAAACCGAAGTGTTCATATCGAGCTCGTTTCTGTCTAAAACAGCTTGTCACTTTGTATTAAGCACGAATACATGTCTTTCGCGCAGTGCTGAGAAAAAGTTTTGACGCGTATCACATGGACACTTGTAAAACCGATGTATTCTGATTTAGCTCGTTTCGGTCTAAAACAGCTTGTCTCGTTGTATTTAGCACAAATACATACTTTTCGCGCAGTTATGAGAGAAAACGTTTTGACGCGTACCACATGGACACTTTAAAACCGATGTGTTGAGATCTAGCTCGTTTCGGTCTAAAGCAGCTTGTCTCGTTGTATTAAGCACGAATACATGCTTTTTGTGCAGTTATGAGAGAAAACCTTTTGAAGCGTATCACACGGACACTTGTAAAACCGATGTGTTCAGATCTAGCTCGTTTTGGTCTAAAACACCTTTATCGTTGTATTAAGCACGAATACAAGCTTTTCGCACAGTACTGAGAGAAAAAGTGTTGACGCGTATCACATGGACACGTGTAAAACCGGTGTTCAGATCCAGCTCATTTCGTTCTAAAACAGCTTGTCTGGTTTTAAGCGCAAGTACATGCTTTTCGCGCAGTTATGAGAAAAGTTTTGACGCGTATCACACGGACACTTGTAAAACCGATGTGTTCAAATCTGGCTCGTTCGGTCTAAAACAGCTTGTCTCGTTGCATTAAGCACGAATACATGCTTTTTGCCCAGTTATGAGAGAAAAAGTTTTGACACGTATCACACGGAGAATTCTAAAACCGATGTGCTCAGATCTAGTTCGTTTCGGTCTAGAACAGCTTTTCTCCTTGTATTAAGCACGAATACATGCATTTAGCGCAGTTATGAGAGAAAAAGTTTTGACGCGTATCACACGAAGAATTGCAAAGCCGATGTGTTCAGATCTAGTTCGTTTCGGTCTAGAACAGCTTTTCTCCTTGTATTAAGCACGAATACATGCTTTTAGCGCAGTTATGAGAGAAAAAGTTTTGACGCGTACCACAAGCACACTTGTAAAACCGATGTGTTCAGCTCTAGCTCGTTTCGGTCTAAAACAGCTTGTCTCGATGTTTTAAGCACGAATACGTGCTTTTCGCGCAGTTATGAGAAAAAGTTTTGACGCGTATCACACGGACACTTGTAAAACCGATGTGTTCAGATCTAGTTCGTTTCGGTCTAAAACAGCTTGTCTCGTTGCATTAAGCTCGAATACATGCTTTTTGTGCAGTACTGAGAGAAAAAGCGTTGACGCGTATCACACGCACACTTGCAAAATCGATGTGTTCAGATCTAACTCGTTTCGGTCTAAAACAGCTTGTCTCGTTGTTTTAAGCAAGAATGAATGCTTGTCGCGCAGTTATGAGAGAAAAAGTTTTGACGCGTATCACACGGACGCTTGTAAAACCGATGTTTTCGATCTAGCTCGTTTCGGTCTGGAACAGCTTTTCTCCTTGTATTAAGCATGAATACATGCTTTTCGCGCAGTTATGAAAGAAAAAGTTCTGACGCGTTTCACACGGACACTTGTAAAACCAGTGTGTTCAGATCTAGCTCGTTTCGTTCTAAAACAGCTTGTCTCGTTGTATTAAGCACAAATACATGCTTTACGCGCGGTTATGAGAGAAAAGGTTTTGACGCGTATCACACGGACACTTGTAACCGATGTGTTCAGATCTAGCTCGTTTCGGTCTAAAACAGCTTGTCTCGTTGTATTAAGCACGAATACATGCTTTTCGCGCAGTTATGAGAGAAAAAGTTTTGACGCGTATCACACGGACACTTGTAAAACCGATGTGTTCAGATCTAGCTCGTTTCGGTCTAGAACAGCTTTTCTCCTTGTATTAAGCACGAATACATGCTTTTAGCGCAGTTATGAGAGAAAAAGTTTTGACGCGTATCACAAGCACACTTGTAAAACCGATGTGTTCAGATCTAGCTCGTTTCGGTCTAAAACAGCTTGTCTCGATGTTTTAAGCACGAATACATGCTTTTCGCGCAATACTGATAGAAAAAGTGTTGACGCGTATCACATGGACACTTGTAAAACCGGTGTTCAGATCTAGCTCGTCGGCCTAAAACAGCTTGTCTCGATGTATTAAGCACAAATACATGCTTTTCGCGCAGTTATGAGAGAAAAAGTTTTGACGCGTATCACACGGACAATTGTAAAACCGATGTGTTCAGATCTAGCTCGTTTCGGCCTAAAACAGCTTGTCTCGATGTTTTAAGAGCGAATACATGCTTTTCTCGCAGATATAAGAGAAAACGTTTTGACGCGTATCACGGGCACTTGTAAAACCGATGTGTTCATATCTAGCTCGTTTCTGTATAAAACAGCTTGTCTCTTTGTATTAAGCACGAATACATGTCTTTCGCGCAGTGCTGAGAAAAAGTTTTGACGCGTATCACATGGACACTTGTAAAACCGATGTGTTCATATCTAGCTTGTTTCTGTCTAAAACAGCTTGTCTCTTTGTATTAAGCACGAATACATGCCTTTCGCGCAGTGTGAGAAAAAGTGTTGACGCGCATCACATGGACACTCGTAAAACCGATGTGTTCAGATTTAGCTCGTTTCGGTCTAAAACAGCTTGTCTCGTTGTATTTAGCACAAAAACATACTTTTCGCGCAGTTATGAGAGAAGACGTTTTGACGCGTATCACACGGACTCTTGTAAAACTGACGTGTTCAGATCTAGCTCGTGTCGTTCTAAAACAGCTTGTCTGGTTTTAAGCGCAAGTACATGCTTTTCGCGCAGTTAAGAGAGCAAAAGATTTGACGCGTATCACGGACACTTGTAAAACCGATGTGTTCATATCTAGCTTGTTTCTGTCTAAAACAGCTTGTCTCTTTGTATTAAGCACGAATACATGCCTTTCGCGCAGTGTGAGAAAAAGTGTTGACGCGTATCACATGGACAATTTAAAACCGATGTGTTCAGATCTAGCTCGTTTCGGTCTAAAACAGTTTGCCTCTGTATTGAGCACGAATACATGCTTTTCGCGCAGTTATGAGGGAAAAAGGTTTGACGCGTATCACACGGAGAATTCTAAAACCGATGTGTTCAGATCTAGTTCGTTTCGGTATAAAGCAGCTTGTCTCGTTGTATTATGCACGAATATAATTTTCGCGCAGTCCTGAGAGAAAAAGTGTTGACGCGTATCACATGGACACTTGTAAAACCGATGTGTTCAGATCTAGCTCGCTTCGGTCTAAATCAACTTGTCACGTTGTATTAAGCACGAATACATGCTTTTGTGAAGTTATGAGAGAAAAACGCGTATCACACGGACACTTGTAAAACCGATGTGTTCAGATCTAGCTCGTTTTGGTCTAAAACAGCTTGTCTCGATGTTTTAAGCGCGCATACATGCTTTTCGCGCAGTTATAGAGACAAAAGTTTTGACGCGTATCACACGGACACTTGTAAAACCGATGTGTTCAGATCTAGCTCGTTTCGGTCTAAAACAGCTTGTCTCGTTTATTAAGCACGAATACATGCTTTTCGCGCAGTTATGAGAAAAAGTTTTGACGCGTATCACACGGACACTTGTAAAACCGATGTGTTCAGATCTAGCTCGTTTCGGTCTAAAACAGCTTGTCTCGTTGTATTAAGCACGAATACATGCTTTTCGCGCAGTTATGAGAGAAAAAGGTTTGACGCGTATCACACGGACACTTGTAAAACCGATGTGTTCAGATCTAGCTCGTTTCGGTCTAAAACAGCTTGTCTCGTTGTATTAAGCACGAATACATAGCTTTTCGCGCAGTTATGAGAGAAAAAGTTTTGACGCGTATCACATGGACACTTGTAAAACCGATGTGTTCAGATCTAGCTCGTTTCGGTCTAAAACAGCTTGTCTCGTTGTATTAAGCACGAATACATGCTTTTCGCGCAGTTATGAGAGAAAACGTTTTGACGCGTATCACACGGACACTTGTAAAACCGATGTGTTCAGATCTAGCTCGTTTTCGGTCTAAAACAGCTTGTCTCGATGTTTTAAGCACGAATACATGCTTTTCGCGCAGTTATAGAGAAAAAGTTTTGACGCGTATCACACGGACACTTGTAAAACCGATGTGTTCAGATCTAGCTCGTTTCGTTCTAAAACAGCTTGTTTGGTTTTAAGCGCAAGTACATGCTTTTCGCGCAGTTATGAGAAAAAGTTTTGACGCGTATCACACGGACACTTGTAAAACCGATGTGTTCAGATCTAGCTCGTTTCGGTCTAAAACAGCTTGTCTCGTTGTATTAAGCACGAATACATGCTTTTTGCGCAATACTGATAGAAAAAGTGTTGACGCGTATCACATGGACACTTGTAAAACCGGTGTTCACATCTAGCTCGTTGGTCTAAAACAGCTTGTCTCGTTGTATTAAGCACGAATACATGCTTTTCGCGCAGTTATGAGAGAAAAAGTTTTGACGCGTATCACACGGACAATTGTAAAACCGATGTGTTCAGATCTAGCTCATTTCGGCCTAAAACAGCTTGTCTCGATGTTTTAAGAGCGAAAACAAGCTTTTCTCGCAGATATAAGAGAAAACGTTTTGACGCGTATCACGGGCACTTGTAAAACCGAAGTGTTCATATCGAGCTCGTTTCTGTCTAAAACAGCTTGTCACTTTGTATTAAGCACGAATACATGTCTTTCGCGCAGTGCTGAGAAAAAGTTTTGACGCGTATCACATGGACACTTGTAAAACCGATGTATTCTGATTTAGCTCGTTTCGGTCTAAAACAGCTTGTCTCGTTGTATTTAGCACAAATACATACTTTTCGCGCAGTTATGAGAGAAAACGTTTTGACGCGTACCACATGGACACTTTAAAACCGATGTGTTGAGATCTAGCTCGTTTCGGTCTAAAGCAGCTTGTCTCGTTGTATTAAGCACGAATACATGCTTTTTGTGCAGTTATGAGAGAAAACCTTTTGAAGCGTATCACACGGACACTTGTAAAACCGATGTGTTCAGATCTAGCTCGTTTTGGTCTAAAACACCTTTATCGTTGTATTAAGCACGAATACAAGCTTTTCGCACAGTACTGAGAGAAAAAGTGTTGACGCGTATCACACGGACACGTGTAAAACCGGTGTTCAGATCCAGCTCGTTTCGTTCTAAAACAGCTTGTCTGGTTTTAAGCGCAAGTACATGCTTTTCGCGCAGTTATGAGAAAAAGTTTTGACGCGTATCACACGGACACTTGTAAAACCGATGTGTTCAAATCTGGCTCGTTCGGTCTAAAACAGCTTGTCTCGTTGCATTAAGCACGAATACATGCTTTTCGCCCAGTTATGAGAGAAAAAGTTTTGACACGTATCACACGGAGAATTCTAAAACCGATGTGTTCAGATCTAGTTCGTTTCGGTCTAGAACAGCTTTTCTCCTTGTATTAAGCACGAATACATGCATTTAGCGCAGTTATGAGAGAAAAAGTTTTGACGCGTATCACACGAAGAATTGCAAAGCCGATGTGTTCAGATCTAGTTCGTTTCGGTCTAGAACAGCTTGTCTCGTTGTATTAAGCACGAATACATGCTTTTCGCGCAGTTACTGAGAGAAAAAGTTTTGACGCGTATCACATGGACACTTGTAAAACCGATGTGTTCAGATCTAGCTCGTTTCGGTCTAAAACAGCTTGTCTCGATGTTTTAAGCACGAATACATGCTTTTCGCGCAGTTATGAGAGAAAAGTTTTGACGCGTATCACACGGACACTTGTAAAACCGATGTGTTCAGATCTAGTTCGTTTCGGTCTAAAACAGCTTGTCTCGTTGTATTAAGCTCGAATACATGCTTTTTGCGCAGTACTGAGAGAAAAAGCGTTGACGCGTATCACACGGACACTTGTAAAACCGATGTGTTCAGATCTAGCTCGTTTCGGTCTAAAACAGCTTGTCTCGTTGTTTTAAGCACGAATACATGCTTGTCGCGCAGTTATGAGAGAAAAAGTTTTGACGCGTATCACACGGACGCTTGTAAAACCGATGTTTTCAGATCTAGCTCGTTTCGGTCTAGAACAGCTTGTCCCCTTGTATTAAGCATGAATACATGCTTTTCGCGCAGTTATGAAGAAAAAGTTCTGACGCGTTTCACACGGACACTTGTAAAACCGATGTGTTCAGATCTAGCTCGTTTCGTTCTAAAACAGCTTGTCTCGTATTAAGCACGAATACATGCTTTACGCGCAGTTATGAGAGAAAAGTTTTGACGCGTATCACACGGACACTTGTAAAACCGATGTGTTCAGATCTAGCTCGTTTCGGTCTAAAACAGCTTGTCCTTGTATTAAGCACGAATACATGCTTTTCGCGCAGTTATGAGAGAAAAAGTTTTGACGCGTATCACAGGGACACTTGTAAAACCGATGTGTTCAGATCTAGCTCGTTTCGGTCTAAAACAGCTTGTCTCGTTGCATTAAGCTCGAATACATGCTTTTTGTGCAGTACTGAGAGAAAAAGCGTTGACGCGTATCACACGCACACTTGTAAAACCGATGTGTTCAGATCTAACTCGTTTCGGTCTAAAACAGCTTGTCTCGTTGTTTTAAGCAAGAATACATGCTTGTCGCGCAGTTATGAGAGAAAAAGTTTTGACGCGTATCACACGGACGCTTGTAAAACCGATGTGTTCAGATCTAGCTCGTTTCGGTCTAAAGCAGCTTGTCTCGTTGTATTAAGCACGAATACATGCTTTTCGCGCAGTTATGAAAGAAAAAGTTCTGACGCGTTTCACACGGACACTTGTAAAACCGAGTGTGTTCAGATCTAGCTCGTTTCGTTCTAAAACAGCTTGTCTCGTTGTATTAAGCACAAATACATGCTTTACGCGCGGTTATGAGAGAAAAGGTTTTGACGCGTATCACACGGACACTTGTAACCGATGTGTTCAGATCTAGCTCGTTTTGGTCTAAAACAGCTTGTCTCGTTGTATTAAGCACGAATACATGCTTTTCGCGCAGTTATGAGAGAAAAAGTTTTGACGCGTATCACACGGAGAATTGTAAAACCGATGTGTTCAGATCTAGCTCGTTTCGGTCTAGAACAGCTTTTCTCCTTGTATTAAGCACGAATACATGCTTTTAGCGCAGTTATGAGAGAAAAAGTTTTGACGCGTACCACAAGCACACTTGTAAAACCGATGTGTTCAGCTCTAGCTCGTTTCGGTCTAAAACAGCTTGTCTCGTTGTTTTAAGCACGAATACATGCTTTTCGCGCAATACTGATAGAAAAAGTGTTGACGCGTATCACATGGACACTTGTAAAACCGGTGTTCAGATCTAGCTCGTTCGGTCTAAAACAGCTTGTCTCGTTGTATTAAGCACGAATACATGCTTTTCGCGCAGTTATGAGAGAAAAAGTTTTGACGCGTATCACACGGACAATTGTAAAACCGATGTGTTCAGATCTAGCTCGTTTCGGCCTAAAACAGCTTGTCTCGATGTTTTAAGAGCGAATACATGCTTTTCTCGCAGATATAAGAGAAAACGTTTTGACGCGTATCACGGGCACTTGTAAAACCGATGTATTCTGATTTAGCTCGTTTCGGTCTAAAACAGCTTGTCTCGTTGTATTTAGCACAAATACATACTTTTCGCGCAGTTATGAGAGAAAACGTTTTGACGCGTATCACATGGACACTTTAAAACCGATGTGTTGAGATCTAGCTCGTTTCGGTCTAAAGCAGCTTGTCTCGTTGTATTAAGCACGAATACATGCTTTTTGTGCAGTTATGAGAGAAAACCTTTTGAAGCGTATCACACGGACACTTGTAAAACCGATGTGTTCAGATCTAGCTCGTTTTGGTCTAAAACACCTTTATCGTTGTATTAAGCACGAATACAAGCTTTTCGCACAGTACTGAGAGAAAAAGTGTTGACGCGTATCACATGGACACGTGTAAAACCGGTGTTCAGATCCAGCTCATTTCGTTCTAAAACAGCTTGTCTGGTTTTAAGCGCAAGTACATGCTTTTCGCGCAGTTATGAGAAAAGTTTTGACGCGTATCACACGGACACTTGTAAAACCGATGTGTTCAAATCTGGCTCGTTCGGTCTAAAACAGCTTGTCTCGTTGCATTAAGCACGAATACATGCTTTTTGCCCAGTTATGAGAGAAAAGTTTTGACACGTATCACACGGAGAATTCTAAAACCGATGTGCTCAGATCTAGTTCGTTTCGGTCTAGAACAGCTTTTCTCCTTGTATTAAGCACGAATACATGCATTTAGCGCAGTTATGAGAGAAAAAGTTTTGACGCGTATCACACGAAGAATTGCAAAGCCGATGTGTTCAGATCTAGTTCGTTTCGGTCTAGAACAGCTTTTCTCCTTGTATTAAGCACGAATACATGCTTTTAGCGCAGTTATGAGAGAAAAAGTTTTGACGCGTACCACAAGCACACTTGTAAAACCGATGTGTTCAGCTCTAGCTCGTTTCGGTCTAAAACAGCTTGTCTCGATGTTTTAAGCACGAATACGTGCTTTTCGCGCAGTTATGAGAAAAAGTTTTGACGCGTATCACACGGACACTTGTAAAACCGATGTGTTCAGATCTAGTTCGTTTCGGTCTAAAACAGCTTGTCTCGTTGCATTAAGCTCGAATACATGCTTTTTGTGCAGTACTGAGAGAAAAAGCGTTGACGCGTATCACACGCACACTTGCAAAATCGATGTGTTCAGATCTAACTCGTTTCGGTCTAAAACAGCTTGTCTCGTTGTTTTAAGCAAGAATGCATGCTTGTCGCGCAGTTATGAGAGAAAAAGTTTTGACGCGTATCACACGGACGCTTGTAAAACCGATGTTTTCGATCTAGCTCGTTTCGGTCTAGAACAGCTTTTCCCCTTGTATTAAGCATGAATACATGCTTTTCGCGCAGTTATGAAAGAAAAAGTTCTGACGCGTTTCACACGGACACTTGTAAAACCGGTGTGTTCAGATCTAGCTCGTTTCGTTCTAAAACAGCTTGTCTCGTATTAAGCACGAATACATGCTTTACGCGCGGTTATGAGAGAAAAGGTTTTGACGCGTATCACACGGAGAATTGTAAAACCGATGTGTTCAGATCTAGTTCGTTTCGGTCTAGAACAGCTTTTATCCTTGTATTAAGCACGAATACATGCTTTTAGCGCAGTTATGAGAGAAAAAGTTTTGACGCGTATCACAGGGACACTTGTAAGACCGATGTGTTCAGATCTAGCTCGTTTCGGTCTAAAACAGCTTGTCGCGTTGCATTAAGCTCGAATACATGCTTTTTGTGCAGTACTGAGAGAAAAAGCGTTGACGCGTATCACACGCACACTTGTAAAACCGATGTGTTCAGATCTAACTCGTTTCGGTCTAAAACAGCTTGTCTCGTTGTTTTAAGCAAGAATGACATGCTTGTCGCGCAGTTATGAGAGAAAAAGTTTTGACGCGTATCACACGGACGCTTGTAAAACCGATGTTTTCGATCTAGCTCGTTTCGGTCTGAACAGCTTGTCTCCTTGTATTAAGCACGAATACATGCTTTTCGCGCAGTTATGAAAGAAAAAGTTCTGACGCGTTTCACACGGACACTTGTAAAACCAGTGTGTTCAGATCTAGCTCGTTTCGTTCTAAAACAGCTTGTCTCGTTGTATTAAGCACAAATACATGCTTTACGCGCGGTTATGAGAGAAAAGGTTTTGACGCGTATCACACGGACACTTGTAACCGATGTGTTCAGATCTAGCTCGTTTTGGTCTAAAACAGCTTGTCTCGTTGTATTAAGCACGAATACATGCTTTCGCGCAGTTATGAGAGAAAAAGTTTTGACGCGTATCACACGGAGAATTGTAAAACCGATGTGTTCAGATCTAAATCGTTTCGGTCTAGAACAGCTTTTCTCCTTGTATTAAGCACGAATACATGCTTTTAGCGCAGTTATGAGAGAAAAAGTTTTGACGCGTACCACAAGCACACTTGTAAAACCGATGTGTTCAGCTCTAGCTCGTTTCGGTCTAAAACAGCTTGTCTCGATGTTTTAAGCACGAATACATGCTTTTCGCGCAGTACTGATGAGAAAAAGTGTTGACGCGTATCACATGGACACTTGTAAAACCGGTGTTCAGATCTAGCTCGTTCGGTCTAAAACAGCTTGTCTCGTGTATTAAGCACGAATACATGCTTTTCGCGCAGTTATGAGAGAAAAAGTTTTGACGCGTATCACACGGACAATTGTAAAACCGATGTGTTCAGATCTAGCTCGTTTCGGCCTAAAACAGCTTGTCTCGATGTTTTAAGAGCGAATACATGCTTTTCTCGCAGATATAAGAGAAAACGTTTTGACGCGTATCACGGGCACTTGTAAAACCGATGTGTTCATATCTAGCTCGTTTCTGTCTAAAACAGCTTGTCTCTTTGTATTAAGCACGAATACATGCTCTTTCGCGCAGTGCTGAGAAAAAGTTTTGACGCGTATCACATGGACACTTGTAAAACCGATGTGTTCATATCTAGCTCGTTTCGGTCTAAAACAGCTTGTCTCTTTGTATTAAGCACGAATACATGCTTTTCGCGCAGTTTGAGAAAAAGTTTTGACGCGTATCACATGGACACTTGTAAAACCGATGTGTTCAGATCTAGCTCGTTTCGGTCTAAAACAGCTTGTCTCGTTGTATTTAGCACGAAAACATGCTTTTCGCGCAGTTATGAGAGAAAACGTTTTGACGCGTATCACACGGACACTTGTAAAACCGATGTGTTCAGATCTAGCTCGTTTCGTTCTAAAACAGCTTGTCTGGTTTTAAGCACGAATACATGCTTTTCGCGCAGTTATGAGAGCAAAAGTTTTGACGCGTATCACAGGACACTTGTAAAACCGATGTGTTCAGATCTAGCTTCGTTTCGGTCTAAAACAGCTTGTCTCTTTGTATTAAGCACGAATACATGCTTTTCGCGCAGTTATGAGAGAAAAGTGTTGACGCGTATCACATGGACACTTTAAAACCGATGTGTTCAGATCTAGCTCGTTTCGGTCTAAAACAGCTTGTCTCTTGTATTAAGCACGAATACATGCTTTTCGCGCAGTTATGAGAGAAAAAGGTTTGACGCGTATCACACGGAGAATTGTAAAACCGATGTGTTCAGATCTAGTTCGTTTCGGTCTAAACAGCTTGTCTCGTTGTATTAAGCACGAATACATACTTTTCGCGCAGTCCTGAGAGAAAAAGTTTTGACGCGTATCACACGGACACTTGTAAAACCGATGTGTTCAGATCTAGCTCGTTTCGGTCTAAATCAGCTTGTCTCGTTGTATTAAGCACGAATACATGCTTTTGTGCAGTTATGAGAGAAAAATTTGACGCGTATCACACGGACACTTGTAAAACCGATGTGTTCAGATCTAGCTCGTTTTGGTCTAAAACAGCTTGTCTCGATGTTTTAAGCACGAATACATGCTTTTCGCGCAGTTATGAGAGAAAACGTTTTGACGCGTATCACACGGACACTTGTAAAACCGATGTGTTCAGATCTAGCTCGTTTCGGTCTAAAACAGCTTGTTTGGTTGTATTAAGCACGAATACATGCTTTTCGCGCAGTTATGAGAAAAAGTTTTGACGCGTATCACACGGACACTTGTAAAACCGATGTGTTCAGATCTAGCTCGTTTCGGTCTAAAACAGCTTGTCTCGTTGTATTAAGCACGAATACATGCTTTTTGCGCAATACTGATAGAAAAAGTGTTGACGCGTATCACATGGACACTTGTAAAACCGGTGTTCACATCTAGCTCGTTCGGTCTAAAACAGCTTGTCTCGTTGTATTAAGCACGAATACATGCTTTTCGCGCAGTTATGAGAGAAAAAGTTTTGACGCGTATCACACGGACAATTGTAAAACCGATGTGTTCAGATCTAGCTCGTTTCGGCCTAAAACAGCTTGTCTCGATGTTTTAAGCAGCGAATACATGCTTTTCTCGCAGATATAAGAGAAAACGTTTTGACGCGTATCACGGGCACTTGTAAAACCGATGTGTTCATATCTAGCTCGTTTCTGTCTAAAACAGCTTGTCTCTTTGTATTAAGCACGAATACATGTCTTTCGCGCAGTGCTGAGAAAAAGTTTTGACGCGTATCACATGGACACTTGTAAAACCGATGTGTTCTGATTTAGCTCGTTTCGGTCTAAAACAGCTTGTCTCGTTGTATTTAGCACAAATACATACTTTTCGCGCAGTTATGAGAGAAAACGTTTTGACGCGTACCACATGGACACTTGTAAAACCGATGTGTTGAGATCTAGCTCGTTTCGGTCTAAAGCAGCTTGTCTCGTTGTATTAAGCACGAATACATGCTTTTTGTGCAGTTATGAGAGAAAACCTTTTGAAGCGTATCACACGGACACTTGTAAAACCGATGTGTTCAGATCTAGCTCGTTTTGGTCTAAAACACCTTGTATCGTTGTATTAAGCACGAATACAAGCTTTTCGCACAGTACTGAGAGAAAAAGTGTTGACGCGTATCACATGGACACGTGTAAAACCGGTGTTCAGATCCAGCTCGTTTCGTTCTAAAACAGCTTGTCTGGTTTTAAGCGCAAGTACATGCTTTTCGCGCAGTTATGAGAAAAGTTTTGACGCGTATCACACGGACACTTGTAAAACCGATGTGTTCAAATCTGGCTCGTTTCGGTCTAAAACAGCTTGTCTCGTTGCATTAAGCACGAATACATGCTTTTTGCCCAGTTATGAGAGAAAAAGTTTTGACGCGTATCACACGGAGAATTCTAAAACCGATGTGCTCAGATCTAGTTCGTTTCGGTCTAGAACAGCTTTTCTCCTTGTATTAAGCACGAATACATGCATTTAGCGCAGTTATGAGAGAAAAAGTTTTGACGCGTATCACACGAAGAATTGCAAAGCCGATGTGTTCAGATCTAGTTCGTTTCGGTCTAGAACAGCTTGTCTCCTTGTATTAAGCACGAATACATGCTTTTAGCGCAGTTATGAGAGAAAAAGTTTTGACGCGTACCACAAGCACACTTGTAAAACCGATGTGTTCAGCTCTAGCTCGTTTCGGTCTAAAACAGCTTGTCTCGATGTTTTAAGCACGAATACGTGCTTTTCGCGCAGTTATGAGAAAAAGTTTTGACGCGTATCACACGGACACTTGTAAAACCGATGTGTTCAGATCTAGTTCGTTTCGGTCTAAAACAGCTTGTCTCGTTGCATTAAGCTCGAATACATGCTTTTTGTGCAGTACTGAGAGAAAAAGCGTTGACGCGTATCACACGCACACTTGCAAAATCGATGTGTTCAGATCTAACTCGTTTCGGTCTAAAACAGCTTGTCTCGTTGTTTTAAGCAAGAATGACATGCTTGTCGCGCAGTTATGAGAGAAAAAGTTTTGACGCGTATCACACGGACGCTTGTAAAACCGATGTTTTCGATCTAGCTCGTTTCGGTCTAGAACAGCTTTTCTCCTTGTATTAAGCATGAATACATGCTTTTCGCACAGTTATGAAAGAAAAAGTTCTGACGCGTTTCACACGGACACTTGTAAAACCAGTGTGTTCAGATCTAGCTCGTTTCGTTCTAAAACAGCTTGTCTCGTTGTATTAAGCACAAATACATGCTTTACGCGCGGTTATGAGAGAAAAGGTTTTGACGCGTATCACACGGACACTTGTAAAACCGATGTGTTCAGATCTAGCTCGTTTTGGTCTAAAACAGCTTGTCTCGTTGTATTAAGCACGAATACATGATTTCGCGCAGTTATGAGAGAAAAAGTTTTGACGCGTATCACACGGAGAATTGTAAAACCGATGTGTTCAGATCTAAATCGTTTCGGTCTAGAACAGCTTTTCTCCTTGTATTAAGCACGAATACATGCTTTTAGCGCAGTTATGAGAGAAAAAGTTTTGACGCGTACCACAAGCACACTTGTAAAACCGATGTGTTCAGCTCTAGCTCGTTTCGGTCTAAAACAGCTTGTCTCGTTGTTTTAAGCACGAATACATGCTTTTCGCGCAATACTGATAGAAAAAGTTTTGACGCGTATCACACGGACAATTGTAAAACCGATGTGTTCAGATCTAGCTCGTTTCGGCCTAAAACAGCTTGTCTCGATGTTTTAAGAGCGAATACATGCTTTTCTCGCAGATATAAGAGAAAACGTTTTGACGCGTATCACGGGCACTTGTAAAACCGATGTGTTCATATCTAGCTCGTTTCTGTCTAAAACAGCTTGTCTCTTTGTATTAAGCACGAATACATGTCTTTCGCGCAGTGCTGAGAAAAAGTTTTGACGCGTATCACATGGACACTTGTAAAACCGATGTGTTCTGATTTAGCTCGTTTCGGTCTAAAACAGCTTGTCTCGTTGTATTTAGCACAAATACATACTTTTCGCGCAGTTATGAGAGAAAACGTTTTGACGCGTATCACATGGACACTTTAAAACCGATGTGTTGAGATCTAGCTCGTTTCGGTCTAAAGCAGCTTGTCTCGTTGTATTAAGCACGAATACATGCTTTTTGTGCAGTTATGAGAGAAAAACTTTTGAAGCGTATCACACGGACACTTGTAAAACCGATGTGTTCAGATCTAGCTCGTTTTGGTCTAAAACACCTTTATCGTTGTATTAAGCACGAATACAAGCTTTTCGCACAGTACTGAGAGAAAAAGTGTTGACGCGCATCACATGGACACGTGTAAAACCGGTGTTCAGATCCAGCTCATTTCGTTCTAAAACAGCTTGTCTGGTTTTAAGCGCAAGTACATGCTTTTCGCGCAGTTATGAGAAAAGTTTTGACGCGTATCACACGGACACTTGTAAAACCGATGTGTTCAAATCTGGCTCGTTCGGTCTAAAACAGCTTGTCTCGTTGCATTAAGCACGAATACATGCTTTTTGCCCAGTTATGAGAGAAAAAGTTTTGACACGTATCACACGGAGAATTCTAAAACCGATGTGCTCAGATCTAGTTCGTTTCGGTCTAGAACAGCTTTTCTCCTTGTATTAAGCACGAATACATGCATTTAGCGCAGTTATGAAGAAAAAGTTTTGACGCGTATCACACGAAGAATTGCAAAGCCGATGTGTTCAGATCTAGTTCGTTTCGGTCTAGAACAGCTTTTCTCCTTGTATTAAGCACGAATACATGCTTTTAGCGCAGTTATGAGAGAAAAAGTTTTGACGCGTACCACAAGCACACTTGTAAAACCGATGTGTTCAGCTCTAGCTCGTTTCGGTCTAAAACAGCTTGTCTCGATGTTTTAAGCACGAATACGTGCTTTTCGCGCAGTTATGAGAAAAAGTTTTGACGCGTATCACACGGACACTTGTAAAACCGATGTGTTCAGATCTAGTTCGTTTCGGTCTAAAACAGCTTGTCGCGTTGCATTAAGCTCGAATACATGCTTTTTGTGCAGTACTGAGAGAAAAAGCGTTGACGCGTATCACACGCACACTTGCAAAATCGATGTGTTCAGATCTAACTCGTTTCGGTCTAAAACAGCTTGTCTCGTTGTTTTAAGCAAGAATGAATGCTTGTCGCGCAGTTATGAGAGAAAAAGTTTTGACGCGTATCACACGGACGCTTGTAAAACCGATGTTTTCGATCTAGCTCGTTTCGGTCTGGAACAGCTTTTCTCCTTGTATTAAGCATGAATACATGCTTTTCGCACAGTTATGAAAGAAAAAGTTCTGACTCGTTTCACACGGACACTTGTAAAACCAGTGTGTTCAGATCTAGCTCGTTTCGTTCTAAAACAGCTTGTCTCGTTGTATTAAGCACAAATACATGCTTTACGCGCGGTTATGAGAGAAAAGGTTTTGACGCGTATCACACGGACACTTGTAACCGATGTGTTCAGATCTAGCTCGTTTTGGTCTAAAACAGCTTGTCTCGTTGTATTAAGCACGAATACATGATTTCGCGCAGTTATGAGAGAAAAAGTTTTGACGCGTATCACACGGAGAATTGTAAAACCGATGTGTTCAGATCTAAATCGTTTCGGTCTAGAACAGCTTTTCTCCTTGTATTAAGCACGAATACATGCTTTTAGCGCAGTTATGAGAGAAAAAGTTTTGACGCGTACCACAAGCACACTTGTAAAACCGATGTGTTCAGCTCTAGCTCGTTTCGGTCTAAAACAGCTTGTCTCGATGTTTTAAGCACGAATACATGCTTTTCGCGCAATACTGATAGAAAAAGTGTTGACGCGTATCACATGGACACTTGTAAAACCGGTGTTCAGATCTAGCTCGTCGGCCTAAAACAGCTTGTCTCGATGTATTAAGCACAAATACATGCTTTTCGCGCAGTTATGAGAGAAAAAGTTTTGACGCGTATCACACGGACAATTGTAAAACCGATGTGTTCAGATCTAGCTCGTTTCGGCCTAAAACAGCTTGTCTCGATGTTTTAAGAGCGAATACATGCTTTTCTCGCAGATATAAGAGAAAACGTTTTGACGCGTATCACGGGCACTTGTAAAACCGATGTGTTCATATCTAGCTCGTTTCTGTCTAAAACAGCTTGTCTCTTTGTATTAAGCACGAATACATGCTCTTTCGCGCAGTGCTGAGAAAAAGTTTTGACGCGTATCACATGGACACTTTAAAACCGATGTGTTGAGATCTAGCTCGTTTCGGTCTAAAGCAGCTTGTCTCGTTGTATTAAGCACGAATACATGCTTTTTGTGCAGTTATGAGAGAAAAACTTTTGAAGCGTATCACACGGACACTTGTAAAACCGATGTGTTCAGATCTAGCTCGTTTTGGTCTAAAACACCTTTACTCGTTGTTTAAGCACGAATACAAGCTTTTCGCACAGTACTGAGAGAAAACGTGTTGACGCGTATCACATGGACACGTGTAAAACCGGTGTTCAGATCCAGCTCATTTCGTTCTAAAACAGCTTGTCTGGTTTTAAGCGCAAGTACATGCTTTTCGCGCAGTTATGAGAAAAGTTTTGACGCGTATCACACGGACACTTGTAAAACCAATGTGTTCAAATCTAGCTCGTTTCGGTCTAAAACAGCTTGTCTCGTTGCATTAAGCACGAATACATGCTTTTCGCCCAGTTATGAGAGAAAAAGTTTTGACACGTATCACACGGAGAATTCTAAAACCGATGTGCTCAGATCTAGTTCGTTTCGGTCTAGAACAGCTTTTCTCCTTGTATTAAGCAAGAATACATGCTTTTAGCGCAGTTATGAGAAAAAGCTTTGATGCGTATCACACGGACACTTGTACAACCGTTGTGTTCAGATCTAGCTCGTTTCGGTCTAAAACAGCTTGTCTCGATGTTTTAAGCACGAATACATGCTTTTCGCGCAGTTATGAGTGAAAAAGTTTTGACGCGTATCACACGGACACCTGTAAAACCGATGTTTTCAGATCTAGCTTGTTTCGGTCTAAAACAGCTTGTCTCTTTGTATTAAGCACGAATACATGCTCTTCGCGCAGTTATGAGAAAAAGTTTTGACGCGTATCACACGGACACTTGTAAAACCGATGTGTTCAGATCTAGCTCGTTTCGGTCTAAAACAGTTTGTCTCTGTATTGAGCACGAATACGTGCTTTTCGCGCAGTTATCAGAGAAGAAGTTTTGACGCATATCACACGGATACATGTAAAACCGATATGTTCAGATCTAGTTCGTTTCGGTCGAAAACAGCTTGTCTCGTTGTATTAAGCAGGAATACATGCTTTTTGCGCAGTCATGAGAGAAAAAGGTTTGAAGCGTATAACACGGACACTTGTAAAACCGATGTGTTCAGATCTAGCTCATTTTGGTCTAAAACAGCTTGTCTCGTTGTATTAAGCACGAATACAAGATTTCGCGCAATACTGATAGAAAAAGTGTTCACGCGTATTACACGGACACTTGTAAAACCGATGTGTTCAGATCAAGCTCGTTTCGGTCTAAAACAGCTTGTCTCGATGTTTTAAGCGCGAATACATGCTTTTCTCGCAGTTATAAGAGAAAACGTTTTGACGCGTATCACACGGACACTTGTAAAACCGATGTGTTCAGATCTAGCTCGTTTCGTTCTAAAACAGCTTGTCTCGTTGTATTAAGCACGAATACATGCTTTTTGTGCAGTTATGAGAGAAAAACTTTTGAAGCGTATCACACGGACACTTGTAAAACCGATGTGTTCAGATCTAGCTCGTTTTGGTCTAAAACACCTTTATCGTTGTATTAAGCACGAATACAAGCTTTCCGCGCAGTCCTGAGAGAAAAAGTGTTGACGCGTATCACACGGACACTTGTAAAACCGATGTGTTCGGATCTAGTTCGTTTCGGTCTAGAACAGCTTTTCTCCTTGTATTAAGCACGAATACATACTTTTAGCGCAGTTATGAGAAAACGTTTTGACGCGTATCACACGGACACTTGTAAAACCGATGTGTACAGATCTAGCTCGTTTCGGTCTAAAACAGCTTGTCTCTTTGTATTAAGCACGAATACATGCTTTTCGCGCAGTTATGAGAAAAAGGTTTGATGGGTATTACACGGACACTTTTAAAACCGATGTGTTCAGATCTAGCTCGTTTCGGTCTAAAACAGTTTGTCTCTGTATTGAACACGAATACATGCTTTTCGCGCAGTTACGAGAGAAGTCTTGACGCGTATCACACGGATACTTGTAAAACCGATATGTTCAGATCTAGTTCGTTTCGGTCGAAAACAGCTTGTCTCGTTGTATTAAGCACGAATACATGCTTTTTGCGCAGTCATGAGAGAAAAAGGTTTGAAGCGTATAACACGGACACTTGTAAAATCGATGTGTCCAGATCTAGCTCATTTTGGTCTAAAACAGCTTGTCTCGTTGTATTAAGCACGAATACAAGCTTTTCGCGCAATACTGATAGAAAAAGTGTTGACGCGTATCACATGGACACTTGTAAAACCGGTGTTCAGATCTAGCTCATTTCGGTCTAAAACAGCTTGTCTCGTTGTATTAAGCACGAATACATGCTTTTCTCGCAGTTATAAGAGAAAACGTTTTGACGCGTATCACACGGACTCTTGTAAAACTGATGTGTTCAGATCTAGCTCGTTTCGTTCTAAAACAGCTTGTCTGGTTTTAAGCGCAAGTACATGCTTTTCGCGCAGTTAAGAGAGCAAAAGATTTGACGCGTATCACGGACACTTGTAAAACCGATGTGTTCATATCTAGCTCGTTTCGGTCTAAAACAGCTTGTCTCGTTGTATTTAGCACAAAAACATACTTTTCGCGCAGTTATGAGAGAAGACGTTTTGACGCGTATCACATGGACAATTTAAAACCGATGTGTTCAGATCTAGCTCGTTTCGGTCTATAACAGTTTGCCTCTGTATTGAGCACGAATACATGCTTTTCGCGCAGTTATGAGAGAAAAAGGTTTGACGCGTATCACACGGAGAATTCTAAAACCGATGTGTTCAGATCTAGTTCGTTTCGGTATAAAGCAGCTTGTCTCGTTGTATTATGCACGAATATAATTTTCGCGCAGTCCTGAGAGAAAAAGTGTTGACGCGTATCACATGGACACTTGTAAAACCGATGTGTTCAGATCTAGCTCGCTTCGGTCTAAATCAACTTGTCACGTTGTATTAAGCACGAATACATGCTTTTGTGCAGTTATGAGAGAAAAACTTTTGACGCGTATCACACGGACACTTGTAAAACCGATGTGTTCAGATCTAGCTCGTTTTGGTCTAAAACAGCTTGTCTCGATGTTTTAAGCGTGCATACATGCTTTTCTCGCAGTTATAAGACAAAACGTTTTGACGCGTATCAAACGGACACTTGTAAAACCGATGTGTTCAGATCTAGCTCGTTTCGTTCTAAAACAGCTTGTTTGGTTTTAAGCGCAAGTACATGCTTTTCGCGCAGTTATGAGAAAAAGTTTTGACGCGTATCACACGGACACTTGTAAAACCGATGTGTTCAGATCTAGCTCGTTTCGGTCTAAAACAGCTTGTCGCGTTGTATTAAGCTCGAATACATGCTTTTTGTGCAGTACTGAGAAAAAGTGTTGACGCGTAGCATATGGACACTTGTAAAATCGATGTGTTCAGACCTAGCTCGTTTCGTTCTAAAACAGCTTGTCTCGTCGTATTAAGCACGAATACATGCTTTTTGCGCAGTACTGAGAGAAAAAGTTTTGACGCGCATCACACGGACGCTTGTACAACCGATGTTTTCGACCTAGCTCATTTCGGTCTAAGATTGTCTCGTTATATTAGGCACGAATAAGTGCTTATCGCGCAGTTATGAAAGAAAAAGTTCTGACGCGTTTCACACGGACACTTGTAAAACCAGTGTGTTCAGATCTAGCTCGTTTCGTTCTAAAACAGCTTGTCTCGTTGTATTAAGCACAAATACATGCTTTACGCGCGGTTATGAGAGAAAGGGTTTTGACGCGTATCACACGGAGACTTGTAACCGATGTGTTCAGATCTAGCTCGTTTTGGTCTAAAACAGCTTGTCTCGTTGTATTAAGCACGAATACATGCTTTTCGCGCAGTTATGAGAGAAACAGTTTTGACGCGTATCACACGGAGAATTGTAAAACCGATGTGTTCAGATCTAAATCGTTTCGGTCTAGAACAGCTTTTCTCCTTGTATTAGGCACGAATACATGCTTTTAGCGCAGTTATGAGAGAAAAAATTTTGACGCGTACCACAAGCACACTTGTAAAACCGATGTGTACAGCTCTAGCTCATTTCGGTCTAAAACAGCTTGTCTCGATGTTTTAAGCACGAATACATGCTTTTCGCGCAGTTATGAGAAAAAGTTTTGACGCGCATCACACGGACACTTGTAAAACCGATGTGTTCAGATCTAGCTCGTTTCGGTCTAAAACAGTTTGTCTCTGTATTAAGCACGAATACATGCTTTTCGCGCAGTTATGAGAGAAAAAGTTTTGACGCGTATCACACGGATACTTGCAAAACCGATATGTTCAGATCAACTCGTTTCGGTCGAAAACAGCTTGTCTCGTTGTATTAAGCACGAATACATGCTTTTTGCGCAATACTGATAGAAAAAGTGTTGACGCGTATCACATGGACACTTGTAAAACCGGTGTTCACATCTAGCTCGTCGGTCTAAAACAGCTTGTCTCGTTGTATTAAGCACGAATACATGCTTTTCGAGCAGTTATGAGAGAAAAAGTTTTGACGCGTATCACACGGACAATTGTAAAACCGATGTGTTCAGATCTAGCTCATTTCGGCCTAAAACAGCTTGTCTCGATGTTTTAAGAGCGAAAACAAGCTTTTCTCGCAGATATAAGAGAAAACGTTTTGACGCGTATCACGGGCACTTGTAAAACCGAAGTGTTCATATCGAGCTCGTTTCTGTCTAAAACAGCTTGTCACTTTGTATTAAGCACGAATACATGTCTTTCGCGCAGTGCTGAGAAAAAGTTTTGACGCATCACATGGACACTTGTAAAACCGATGTATTCTGATTTAGCTCGTTTCGGTCTAAAACAGCTTGTCTCGTTGTATTTAGCACAAATACATACTTTTCGCGCAGTTATGAGAGAAAACGTTTTGACGCGTACCACATGGACACTTTAAAACCGATGTGTTGAGATCTAGCTCGTTTCGGTCTAAAGCAGCTTGTCTCGTTGTATTAAGCACGAATACATGCTTTTTGTGCAGTTATGAGAGAAAACCTTTTGAAGCGTATCACACGGACACTTGTAAAACCGATGTGTTCAGATCTAGCTCGTTTTGGTCTAAAACACCTTTATCGTTGTATTAAGCACGAATACAAGCTTTTCGCACAGTACTGAGAGAAAAAGTGTTGACGCGTATCACATGGACACGTGTAAAACCGGTGTTCAGATCCAGCTCATTTCGTTCTAAAACAGCTTGTCTGGTTTTAAGCGCAAGTACATGCTTTTCGCGCAGTTATGAGAAAAGTTTTGACGCGTATCACACGGACACTTGTAAAACCGATGTGTTCAAATCTGGCTCGTTCGGTCTAAAACAGCTTGTCTCGTTGCATTAAGCACGAATACATGCTTTTCGCCCAGTTATGAGAGAAAAAGTTTTGACACGTATCACACGGAGAATTCTAAAACCGATGTGCTCAGATCTAGTTCGTTTCGGTCTAGAACAGCTTTTCTCCTTGTATTAAGCACGAATACATGCATTTAGCGCAGTTATGAGAGAAAAAGTTTTGACGCGTATCACACGGACAATTGTAAAACCGATGTGTTCAGATATAGCTCGTTTTGGTCTAAAACAGCTTGTCTGGTGGTATTAAGCACGAATACAAGCTTTTCGCACAGTACTGAGAGAAAATGTGTTGACGCGTAAGACATGGACACTTGTAAAACCGGTGTTCAGATCTAGCTCGTTTCGGTCTAAAACAGCTTGTCTTGTTGTATTAAGCACGAATACATGGTTTTCGCGCAGTTATGAGAGAAAAAGTTTTGACGCGTATCACACGAAGAATTGCAAAGCCGATGTGTTCAGATCTAGTTCGTTTCGGTCTATAACAGCTTTTCTCCTTGTATTAAGCACGAATACATGCTTTTAGCGCAGTTATGAGAGAAAAAGTTTTGACGCGTACCACAAGCACACTTGTAAAACCGATGTGTTCAGCTCTAGCTCGTTTCGGTCTAAAACAGCTTGTCTCGATGTTTTAAGCACGAATACGTGCTTTTCGCGCAGTTATGAGAAAAAGTTTTGACGCGTATCACACGGACACTTGTAAAACCGATGTGTTCAGATCTAGTTCGTTTCGGTCTAAAACAGCTTGTCTCGTTGCATTAAGCTCGAATACATGCTTTTTGTGCAGTACTGAGAGAAAAAGCGTTGACGCGTATCACACGCACACTTGCAAAATCGATGTGTTCAGATCTAACTCGTTTCGGTCTAAAACAGCTTGTCTCGTTGTTTTAAGCAAGAATGCATGCTTGTCGCGCAGTTATGAGAGAAAAAGTTTTGACGCGTATCACACGGACGCTTGTAAAACCGATGTTTTCGATCTAGCTCGATTCGGTCTGGAACAGCTTTTCTCCTTGTATTAAGCATGAATACATGCTTTTCGCACAGTTATGAAAGAAAAAGTTCTGACTCGTTTCACACGGACACTTGTAAAACCAGTGTGTTCAGATCTAGCTCGTTTCGTTCTAAAACAGCTTGTCTCGTTGTATTAAGCACAAATACATGCTTTACGCGCGGTTATGAGAGAAAAGGTTTTGACGCGTATCACACGGAGACTTGTAACCGATGTGTTCAGATCTAGCTCGTTTTGGTCTAAAACAGCTTGTCTCGTTGTATTAAGCACGAATACATGATTTCGCGCAGTTATGAGAGAAAAAGTTTTGACGCGTATCACACGGAGAATTGTAAAACCGATGTGTTCAGATCTAAATCGTTTCGGTCTAGAACAGCTTTTCTCCTTGTATTAAGCACGAATACATGCTTTTAGCGCAGTTATGAGAGAAAAAGTTTTGACGCGTACCACAAGCACACTTGTAAAACCGATGTGTTCAGCTCTAGCTCGTTTCGGTCTAAAACAGCTTGTCTCGATGTTTTAAGCACGAATACATGCTTTTCGCGCAGTTATGAGAAAAAGTTTTGACGCGTATCACATGGACACTTGTAAAACCGGTGTTCAGATCTAGCTCGTCGGCCTAAAACAGCTTGTCTCGATGTATTAAGCACGAATACATGCTTTTCGCGCAGTTATGAGAGAAAAAGTTTTGACGCGTATCACACGGACAATTGTAAAACCGATGTGTTCAGATCTAGCTCGTTTCGGCCTAAAACAGCTTGTCTCGATGTTTTAAGAGCGAATACATGCTTTTCTCGCAGATATAAGAGAAAACGTTTTGACGCGTATCACGGGCACTTGTAAAACCGATGTGTTCATATCTAGCTCGTTTCTGTCTAAAACAGCTTGTCTCTTTGTATTAAGCACGAATACATGTCTTTCGCGCAGTGCTGAGAAAAAGTTTTGACGCGTATCACATGGACACTTGTAAAACCGATGTGTTCTGATTTAGCTCGTTTCGGTCTAAAACAGCTTGTCTCGTTGCATTAAGCACGAATACATGCTTTTCGCCCAGTTATGAGAGAAAAAGTTTTGACACGTATCACACGGAGAATTCTAAAACCGATGTGCTCAGATCTAGTTCGTTTCGGTCTAGAACAGCTTTTCTCCTTGTGTTAAGCACGAATACATGCATTTAGCGCAGTTATGAGAGAAAAGTTTTGACGCGTATCACACGGACAATTGTAAAACCGATGTGTTCAGATATAGCTCGTTTCGGTCTAAAACAGCTTGTCTCGATGTTTTAAGCACGAATACATGCTTTTCGTGCAGTTATGAGAAAAACTTTTGACGCGTATTACACGGACACTTGTAAAACCGATGTGTTCAGATCTAGTTCGTTTCGGTCTAAAACAGATTGTCACGTTGTATTAAGCACGAATACATGCTTTTAGCGCAGTCATGAGAGAAAAAGGTTTGAAACGTATCACACGGACACTTGTAAAACCGATGTGTTCAGATCTAGCTCGTTTTGGTCTAAAACAGCTTGTCTGGTGGTATTAAGCACGAATACAAGCTTTTCGTACAGTACTGAGAGAAAATGTGTTGACGCGTAAGACATGGACACTTGTAAAACCGGTGTTCAGATCTAGCTCGTTTCGGTCTAAAACAGCTTGTCTCGTTGTATTAAGCACGAATACATGGTTTTCGCGCAGTTATGAGAGAAAGTTTTGACGCGTATCACACGAAGAATTGTAAAGCCGATGTGTTCAGATCTAGCTCGTTTCGGTCTAAAACAGCTTGTCGCGTTGTATTAAGCTCGAATACATGCTTTTTGTGCAGTACTGAGAGAAAAAGCGTTGACGCGTATCACACGCACACTTGCAAAATCGATGTGTTCAGATCTAACTCTTTTCGGTCTAAAACAGCTTGTCTCGTTGTTTTAAGCAAGAATGCATGCTTGTCGCGCAGTTATGAGAGAAAAAGTTTTCACGCGTATCACACGGACGCTTGTAAAACCGATGTTTTCGATCTAGCTCGTTTCGGTCTAGAACAGCTTTTCCCCTTGTATTAAGCATGAATACATGCTTTTCGCGCAGTTATGAAAGAAAAAGTTCTGACGCGTTTCACACGGACACTTGTAAAACCGGTGTGTTCAGATCTAGCTCGTTTCGTTCTAAAACAGCTTGTCTCGTATTAAGCACGAATACATGCTTTACGCGCGGTTATGAGAGAAAAGGTTTTGACGCGTATCACACGGAGAATTGTAAAACCGATGTGTTCAGATCTAGTTCGTTTCGGTCTAGAACAGCTTTTCTCCTTGTATTAAGCACGAATACATGCTTTTAGCGCAGTCATGAGAGAAAATGGTTTGAAACGTATCACACGGACACTTGTAAAACCGATGTGTTCAGATCTAGCTCGTTTTGGTCTAAAACAGCTTGTCTGGTGGTATTAAGCACGAATACAAGCTTTTCGCACAGTACTGAGAGAAAATGTGTTGACGCGTAAGACATGGACACTTGTAAAACCGGTGTTCAGATCTAGCTCGTTTCGGTCTAAAACAGCTTGTCTCGTTGTATTAAGCACGAATACATGCTTTTCGCGCAGTTATGAGAGAAAAAGTTTTGACGCGTATCACACGGAGAATTGTAAAACCGATGTGTTCAGATCTAGTTCGTTTCGGTCTAAAACAGCTTTTCTCCTTGTATTAAGCACGAATACATGCTTTTAGCGCAGTTATGAGAAAAAGTTCTGACGCGTATCACACGGACACTTGTAAGACCGATGTGTTCAGATCTAGCTCGTTTCGGTCTAAAACAGCTTGTCGCGTTGTATTAAGCTCGAATACATGCTTTTTGTGCAGTACTGAGAGAAAAAGCGTTGACGCGTATCACACGCACACTTGCAAAATCGATGTGTTCAGATCTAACTCGTTTCGGTCTAAAACAGCTTGTCTCGTTGTTTTAAGCAAGAATGCATGCTTGTCGCGCAGTTATGAGAGAAAAAGTTTTGACGCGTATCACACGGACGCTTGTGAAACCGATGTTTTCGATCTAGCTCGATTCGGTCTAGAACAGCTTTTCTCCTTGTATTAAGCATGAATACATGCTTTTCGCGCAGTTATGAAAGGAAAAGTTCTGACGCGTTTCACACGGACACTTGTAAAACCGGTGTGTTCAGATCTAGCTCGTTTCGTTCTACATCAGCTTGTCTCGTATTAAGCATGAATACATGCTTTACGCGCGGTTATGACAGAAAAGGTTTTGACGCGTATCACACGGAGAATTGTAAAACCGATGTGTTCAGATCTAGTTCGTTTCGGTCTAGAACAGCTTTTCTCCTTGTATTAGGCACGAATACATGCTTTTAGCGCAGTTATGAGAAAAAGCGTTGACGCGTATCACACGCACACTTGCAAAATCGATGTGTTCAGATCTAACTCGTTTCGGTCTAAAACAGCTTGTCTCGTTGTTTTAAGCAAGAATGAATGCTTGTCGCGCAGTTATGAGACAAAACGTTTTGACGCGTATCACACGGACGCTTGTAAAATCGATGTTTTCGATCTAGCTCGTTTCGGTCTAGAACAGCTTTTCCCCTTGTATTAAGCATGAATACATGCTTTTCGCGCAGTTATGAAAGAAAAAGTTCTGACGCGTTTCACACGGACACTTGTAAAACCGGTGTGTTCAGATCTAGCTCGTTTCGTTCTAAAACAGCTTGTCTCGTATTAAGCACGAATACATGCTTTACGCGCGGTTATGAGAGAAAAGGTTTTGACGCGTATCACACGGAGAATTGTAAAACCGATGTGTTCAGATCTAGTTCGTTTCGGTCTAGAACAGCTTTTCTCCTTGTATTAAGCACGAATACATGCTTTTAGCGCAGTCATGAGAGAAAATGGTTTGAAACGTATCACACGGACACTTGTAAAACCGATGTGTTCAGATCTAGCTCGTTTTGGTCTAAAACAGCTTGTCTGGTGGTACTAAGCACGAATACAAGCTTTTCGCACAGTCCTGAGAGAAAATGTGTTGACGCGTAAGACATGGACACTTGTAAAACCGGTGTTCAGATCTAGCTCGTTTCGGTCTAAAACAGCTTGTCTCGTTGTATTAAGCACGAATACATGCTTTTCGCGCAGTTATGAGAGAAAAAGTTTTGACGCGGATCACACGGAGAATTGTAAAACCGATGTTTTCAGATCTAGTTCGTTTCCGTCTAGAACAGCTTTTCTCCTTGTATTAAGCACGAATACATGCTTTTAGCGCAGTTATGAGAGAAAAAGTTTTGACGCGTACCACAAGCACACTTGTAAAACCGATGTGTTCAGCTCTAGCTCGTTTCGGTCTAAAACAGCTTGTCTCGATGTTTTAAGCACGAATACATGCTTTTCGCGCAGTTATGAGAAAAAGTTTTGACGCGTATCACACGGACACTTGCAAAACCGATGTGTTCAGATCTAGTTCGTTTCGGTCTAAAACAGCTTGTCTCGTTGCATTACGCACGAATACATGCTTTTCGCGCAGTTATGAGAAAAACTTCTGACGCGTATCACACGGAGAATTGTAAAACCGATGTGTTCAGATCTAGCTCGTTTCGGTCTAAAACAGCTTGTCGCGTTGTATTAAGCTCGAATACATGCTTTTTGTGCAGTACTGAGAGAAAAAGCGTTGACGCATATCACACGCACACTTGCAAAATCGATGTGTTCAGATCTAACTCGTTTCGGTCTAAAACAGCTTGTCTCGTTGTTTTAAGCAAGAATGCATGCTTGTCGCGCAGTTATGAGAGAAAAAGTTTTGACGCGTATCACACGGACGCTTGTAAAACCGATGCTTTCGATCTAGCTCGATTCGGTCTAGAACAGCTTTTCTCCTTGTATTAAGCATGAATACATGCTTTTCGCGCAGTTATGAAAGGAAAAGTTCTGACGCGTTTCACACGGACACTTGTAAAACCGGTGTGTTCAGATCTAGCTCGTTTCGTTCTACATCAGCTTGTCTCGTATTAAGCATGAATACATGCTTTACGCGCGGTTATGACAGAAAAGGTTTTGACGCGTATCACACGGAGAATTGTAAAACCGATGTGTTCAGATCTAGTTCGTTTCGGTCTAGAACAGCTTTTCTCCTTGTATTAAGCACGACTACATGCTTTTAGCGCAGTTATGAGAAAAAGCGTTGACGCGTATCACACGCACACTTGCAAAATCGATGTGTTCAGATCTAACTCGTTTCGGTCTAAAACAGCTTGTCTCGTTGTTTTAAGCAAGAATGCATGCTTGTCGCGCAGTTATGAGAGAAAAAGTTTTGACGCGTATCACACGGACGCTTGTAAAACCGATGCTTTCGATCTAGCTCGATTCGGTCTAGAACAGCTTTTCTCCTTGTATTAAGCATGAATACATGCTTTTCGCGCAGTTATGAAAGGAAAAGTTCTGACGCGTTTCACACGGACACTTGTAAAACCGGTGTGTTCAGATCTAGCTCGTTTCGTTCTACATCAGCTTGTCTCGTATTAAGCATGAATACATGCTTTACGCGCGGTTATGACAGAAAAGGTTTTGACGCGTATCACACGGAGAATTGTAAAACCGATGTGTTCAGATCTAGTTCGTTTCGGTCTAGAACAGCTTTTCTCCTTGTATTAAGCACGACTACATGCTTTTAGCGCAGTTATGAGAAAAAGCGTTGACGCGTATCACACGCACACTTGCAAAATCGATGTGTTCAGATCTAACTCGTTTCGGTCTAAAACAGCTTGTCTCGTTGTTTTAAGCAAGAATGCATGCTTGTCGCGCAGTTATGAGAGAAAAAGTTTTGACGCGTATCACACGGACGCTTGTGAAACCGATGTTTTCGATCTAGCTCGATTCGGTCTAGAACAGCTTTTCTCCTTGTATTAAGCATGAATACATGCTTTTCGCGCAGTTATGAAAGGAAAAGTTCTGACGCGTTTCACACGGACACTTGTAAAACCGGTGTGTTCAGATCTAGCTCGTTTCGTTCTACATCAGCTTGTCTCGTATTAAGCATGAATACATGCTTTACGCGCGGTTATGACAGAAAAGGTTTTGACGCGTATCACACGGAGAATTGTAAAACCGATGTGTTCAGATCTAGTTCGTTTCGGTCTAGAACAGCTTTTCTCCTTGTATTAGGCACGAATACATGCTTTTAGCGCAGTTATGAGAAAAAGCGTTGACGCGTATCACACGCACACTTGCAAAATCGATGTGTTCAGATCTAACTCGTTTCGGTCTAAAACAGCTTGTCTCGTTGTTTTAAGCAAGAATGAATGCTTGTCGCGCAGTTATGAGACAAAACGTTTTGACGCGTATCACACGGACGCTTGTAAAATCGATGTTTTCGATCTAGCTCGTTTCGGTCTAGAACAGCTTTTCCCCTTGTATTAAGCATGAATACATGCTTTTCGCGCAGTTATGAAAGAAAAAGTTCTGACGCGTTTCACACGGACACTTGTAAAACCGGTGTGTTCAGATCTAGCTCGTTTCGTTCTAAAACAGCTTGTCTCGTATTAAGCACGAATACATGCTTTACGCGCGGTTATGAGAGAAAAGGTTTTGACGCGTATCACACGGAGAATTGTAAACCCGATGTGTTCAGATCTAGTTCGTTTCGGTCTAGAACAGCTTTTCTCCTTGTATTAAGCACGAATACATGCTTTTAGCGCAGTCATGAGAGAAAATGGTTTGAAACGTATCACACGGACACTTGTAAAACCGATGTGTTCAGATCTAGCTCGTTTTGGTCTAAAACAGCTTGTCTGGTGGTACTAAGCACGAATACAAGCTTTTCGCACAGTACTGAGAGAAAAAGTGTTGACGCGTAAGACATGGACACTTGTAAAACCGGTGTTCAGATCTAGCTCGTTTCGGTCTAAAACAGCTTGTCTCGTTGTATTAAGCACGAATACATGCTTTTCGCGCAGTTATGAGAGAAAAAGTTTTGACGCGGATCACACGGAGAATTGTAAAACCGATGTTTTCAGATCTAGTTCGTTTCGGTCTAGAACAGCTTTTCTCCTTGTATTAAGCACGAATACATGCTTTTAGCGCAGTTATGAGAGAAAAAGTTTTGACGCGTACCACAAGCACACTTGTAAAACCGATGTGTTCAGCTCTAGCTCGTTTCGGTCTAAAACAGCTTGTCTCGATGTTTTAAGCACGAATACATGCTTTTCGCGCAGTTATGAGAAAAAGTTTTGACGCGTATCACACGGACACTTGCAAAACCGATGTGTTCAGATCTAGTTCGTTTCGGTCTAAAACAGCTTGTCTCGTTGCATTACGCACGAATACATGCTTTTCGCGCAGTTATGAGAAAAACTTCTGACGCGTATCACACGGACACTTGTAAAACCGATGTGTTCAGATCTAGCTCGTTTCGGTCTAAAACAGCTTGTCGCGTTGTATTAAGCTCGAATACATGCTTTTTGTGCAGTACTGAGAGAAAAAGCGTTGACGCGTATCACACGCACACTTGCAAAATCGATGTGTTCAGATCTAACTCGTTTCGGTCTAAAACAGCTTGTCTCGTTGTTTTAAGCAAGAATGCATGCTTGTCGCGCAGTTATGAGAGAAAAAGTTTTGACGCGTATCACACGGACGCTTGTAAAACCGATGTTTTCGATCTAGCTCGATTCGGTCTAGAACAGCTTTTCTCCTTGTATTAAGCATGAATACATGCTTTTCGCGCAGTTATGAAAGGAAAAGTTCTGACGCGTTTCACACGGACACTTGTAAAACCGGTGTGTTCAGATCTAGCTCGTTTCGTTCTACATCAGCTTGTCTCGTATTAAGCATGAATACATGCTTTACGCGCGGTTATGACAGAAAAGGTTTTGACGCGTATCACACGGAGAATTGTAAAACCGATGTGTTCAGATCTAGTTCGTTTCGGTCTAGAACAGCTTTTCTCCTTGTATTAAGCACGACTACATGCTTTTAGCGCAGTTATGAGAAAAAGCGTTGACGCGTATCACACGCACACTTGCAAAATCGATGTGTTCAGATCTAACTCGTTTCGGTCTAAAACAGCTTGTCTCGTTGTTTTAAGCAAGAATGCATGCTTGTCGCGCAGTTATGAGAGAAAAAGTTTTGACGCGTATCACACGGACGCTTGTAAAACCGATGCTTTCGATCTAGCTCGATTCGGTCTAGAACAGCTTTTCTCCTTGTATTAAGCATGAATACATGCTTTTCGCGCAGTTATGAAAGGAAAAGTTCTGACGCGTTTCACACGGACACTTGTAAAACCGGTGTGTTCAGATCTAGCTCGTTTCGTTCTACATCAGCTTGTCTCGTATTAAGCATGAATACATGCTTTACGCGCGGTTATGACAGAAAAGGTTTTGACGCGTATCACACGGAGAATTGTAAAACCGATGTGTTCAGATCTAGTTCGTTTCGGTCTAGAACAGCTTTTCTCCTTGTATTAAGCACGACTACATGCTTTTAGCGCAGTTATGAGAAAAAGCGTTGACGCGTATCACACGCACACTTGCAAAATCGATGTGTTCAGATCTAACTCGTTTCGGTCTAAAACAGCTTGTCTCGTTGTTTTAAGCAAGAATGCATGCTTGTCGCGCAGTTATGAGAGAAAAAGTTTTGACGCGTATCACACGGACGCTTGTGAAACCGATGTTTTCGATCTAGCTCGATTCGGTCTAGAACAGCTTTTCTCCTTGTATTAAGCATGAATACATGCTTTTCGCGCAGTTATGAAAGGAAAAGTTCTGACGCGTTTCACACGGACACTTGTAAAACCGGTGTGTTCAGATCTAGCTCGTTTCGTTCTACATCAGCTTGTCTCGTATTAAGCATGAATACATGCTTTACGCGCGGTTATGACAGAAAAGGTTTTGACGCGTATCACACGGAGAATTGTAAAACCGATGTGTTCAGATCTAGTTCGTTTCGGTCTAGAACAGCTTTTCTCCTTGTATTAGGCACGAATACATGCTTTTAGCGCAGTTATGAGAAAAAGCGTTGACGCGTATCACACGCACACTTGCAAAATCGATGTGTTCAGATCTAACTCGTTTCGGTCTAAAACAGCTTGTCTCGTTGTTTTAAGCAAGAATGAATGCTTGTCGCGCAGTTATGAGACAAAACGTTTTGACGCGTATCACACGGACGCTTGTAAAATCGATGTTTTCGATCTAGCTCGTTTCGGTCTAGAACAGCTTTTGCCCTTGTATTAAGCATGAATACATGCTTTTCGCGCAGTTATGAAAGAAAAAGTTCTGACGCGTTTCACACGGACACTTGTAAAACCGGTGTGTTCAGATCTAGCTCGTTTCGTTCTAAAACAGCTTGTCTCGTATTAAGCACGAATACATGCTTTACGCGCGGTTATGAGAGAAAAGGTTTTGACGCGTATCACACGGAGAATTGTAAACCCGATGTGTTCAGATCTAGTTCGTTTCGGTCTAGAACAGCTTTTCTCCTTGTATTAAACACGAATACATGCTTTTAGCGCAGTCATGAGAGAAAATAGTTTGAAACGTATCACACGGACACTTGTAAAACCGATGTGTTCAGATCTAGTTCGTTTCGGTCTAGAACAGCTTTTCTCCTTGTATTAAGCACGAATACATGCTTTTCGCGCAGTACTGAGAGAAAAAGCGTTGACGCGTATCACACGCACACTTGCAAAATCGATGTGTTCAGATCTAACTCGTTTCGGTCTAAAACAGCTTGTCTCGTTGTTTTAAGCAAGAATGCATGCTTGTCGCGCAGTTATGAGAGAAAAAGTTTTCACGCGTATCACACGGACGCTTGTAAAACCGATGTTTTCGATCTAGCTCGTTTCGGTCTAGAACAGCTTTTCCCCTTGTATTAAGCATGAATACATGCTTTTCGCGCAGTTATGAAAGAAAAAGTTCTGACGCGTTTCACACGGACACTTGTAAAACCGGTGTGTTCAGATCTAGCTCGTTTCGTTCTAAAACAGCTTGTCTCGTATTAAGCACGAATACATGCTTTACGCGCGGTTATGAGAGAAAAGGTTTTGACGCGTATCACACGGAGAATTGTAAAACCGATGTGTTCAGATCTAGTTCGTTTCGGTCTAGAACAGCTTTTCTCCTTGTATTAAGCACGAATACATGCTTTTAGCGCAGTCATGAGAGAAAATGGTTTGAAACGTATCACACGGACACTTGTAAAACCGATGTGTTCAGATCTAGCTCGTTTTGGTCTAAAACAGCTTGTCTGGTGGTATTAAGCACGAATATAAGCTTTTCGCACAGTACTGAGAGAAAATGTGTTGACGCGTAAGACATGGACACTTGTAAAACCGGTGTTCAGATCTAGCTCGTTTCGGTCTAAAACAGCTTGTCTCGTTGTATTAAGCACGAATACATGCTTTTCGCGCAGTTATGAGAGAAAAAGTTTTGACGCGTATCACACGGAGAATTGTAAAACCGATGTGTGCAGATCTAGTTCGTTTCGGTCTAAAACAGCTTTTCTCCTTGTATTAAGCACGAATACATGCTTTTAGCGCAGTTATGAGAGAAAAGTTCTGACGCGTATCACACGGACACTTGTAAGACCGATGTGTTCAGATCTAGCTCGTTTCGGTCTAAAACAGCTTGTCGCGTTGTATTAAGCTCGAATACATGCTTTTGTGCAGTTACTGAGAGAAAAAGCGTTGACGCGTATCACACGCACACTTGCAAAATCGATGTGTTCAGATCTAACTCGTTTCGGTCTAAAACAGCTTGTCTCGTTGTTTTAAGCAAGAATGCATGCTTGTCGCGCAGTTATGAGAGAAAAAGTTTTGACGCGTATCACACGGACGCTTGTGAAACCGATGTTTTCGATCTAGCTCGATTCGGTCTAGAACAGCTTTTCTCCTTGTATTAAGCATGAATACATGCTTTTCGCGCAGTTATGAAAGGAAAAGTTCTGACGCGTTTCACACGGACACTTGTAAAACCGGTGTGTTCAGATCTAGCTCGTTTCGTTCTACATCAGCTTGTCTCGTATTAAGCATGAATACATGCTTTACGCGCGGTTATGACAGAAAAGGTTTTGACGCGTATCACACGGAGAATTGTAAAACCGATGTGTTCAGATCTAGTTCGTTTCGGTCTAGAACAGCTTTTCTCCTTGTATTAGGCACGAATACATGCTTTTAGCGCAGTTATGAGAAAAAGCGTTGACGCGTATCACACGCACACTTGCAAAATCGATGTGTTCAGATCTAACTCGTTTCGGTCTAAAACAGCTTGTCTCGTTGTTTTAAGCAAGAATGAATGCTTGTCGCGCAGTTATGAGACAAAACGTTTTGACGCGTATCACACGGACGCTTGTAAAATCGATGTTTTCGATCTAGCTCGTTTCGGTCTAGAACAGCTTTTGCCCTTGTATTAAGCATGAATACATGCTTTTCGCGCAGTTATGAAAGAAAAAGTTCTGACGCGTTTCACACGGACACTTGTAAAACCGGTGTGTTCAGATCTAGCTCGTTTCGTTCTAAAACAGCTTGTCTCGTATTAAGCACGAATACATGCTTTACGCGCGGTTATGAGAGAAAAGGTTTTGACGCGTATCACACGGAGAATTGTAAACCCGATGTGTTCAGATCTAGTTCGTTTCGGTCTAGAACAGCTTTTCTCCTTGTATTAAACACGAATACATGCTTTTAGCGCACTCATGAGAGAAAATAGTTTGAAACGTATCACACGGACACTTGTAAAACCGATGTGTTCAGATCTAGCTCGTTTTGGTCTAAAACAGCTTGTCTGGTGGTACTATGCACGAATACAAGCTTTTCGCACAGTACTGAGAGAAAAAGTGTTGACGCGTAAGACATGGACACTTGTAAAACCGGTGTTCAGATCTAGCTCGTTTCGGTCTAAAACAGCTTGTCTCCTTGTATTAAGCCGAATACATGCTTTTGCGCAGTATGAGAAAAAGTTTGACGCGTATCACACGGACCTTGTAAAACGTGTTTCGATCTAGCTCGTTTCGGTCTAAACACGCCTTTTGCCCTCCCTTATGAGACAAAACGTTTTGACGCGTATCACACGGACGCTTGTAAAACCGATGTTTTCGATCTAGCTCGTTTCGGTCTAGAACAGCTTTTGCCCTTGTATTAAGCATGAATACATGCTTTTCGCGCAGTTATGAAAGAAAAAGTTCTGACGCGTTTCACACGGACACTTGTAAAACCGGTGTGTTCAGATCTAGCTCGTTTCGTTCTAAAACAGCTTGTCTCGTATTAAGCACGAATACATGCTTTACGCGCGGTTATGAGAGAAAAGGTTTTGACGCGTATCACACGGAGAATTGTAAAGCCGATGTGTTCAGATCTAGTTCGTTTCGGTCTAGAACAGCTTTTCTCCTTGTATTAAACACGAATACATGCTTTTAGCGCAGTCATGAGAGAAAATAGTTTGAAACGTATCACACGGACACTTGTAAAACCGATGTGTTCAGATCTAGCTCGTTTTGGTCTAAAACAGCTTGTCTGGTGGTACTAAGCACGAATACAAGCTTTTCGCACAGTACTGAGAGAAAAAGTGTTGACGCGTAAGACATGGACACTTGTAAAACCGGTGTTCAGATCTAGCTCGTTTCGGTCTAAAACAGCTTGTCTCCTTGTATTAAGCACGAATACATGCTTTTAGCGCAGTTATGAGAGAAAAAGTTTTGACGCGTACCACAAGCACACTTGTAAAACCGATGTGTTCAGCTCTAGCTCGTTTCGGTCTAAAACAGCTTGTCTCGATGTTTTAAGCACGAATACATGCTTTTCGCGCAGTTATGAGAAAAAGTTTTGACGCGTATCACACGGACACTTGTAAAACCGATGTGTTCAGATCTAGTTCGTTTCGGTCTAAAACAGCTTGTCTCGTTGCATTACGCACGAATACATGCTTTTCGCGCAGTTATGAGAAAAAGTTCTGACGCGTATCACACGGACACTTGTAAGACCGATGTGTTCAGATCTAGCTCGTTTCGGTCTAAAACAAATTGTCGCGTTGTATTAAGCTCGAATACATGCTTTTTGTGCAATACTGAGAGAAAAAGCGTTGACGCGTATCACACGCACACTTGCAAAATCGATGTGTTCAGATCTAACTCGTTTCGGTCTAAAACAGCTTGTCTCGTTGTTTTAAGCAAGAATGCATGCTTGTCGCGCAGTTATGAGAGAAAAAGTTTTGACGCGTATCACACGGACGCTTGTGAAACCGATGTTTTCGATCTAGCTCGATTCGGTCTAGAACAGCTTTTCTCCATGTATTAAGCATGAATACATGCTTTTCGCGCAGTTATGAAAGGAAAAGTTCTGACGCGTTTCACACGGACACTTGTAAAACCGTTGTGTTCAGATCTAGCTCGTTTCGTTCTACATCAGCTTGTCTCGTATTAAGCATGAATACATGCTTTACGCGCGGTTATGACAGAAAAGGTTTTGACGCGTATCACACGGAGAATTGTAAAACCGATGTGTTCAGATCTAGTTCGTTTCGGTCTAGAACAGCTTTTCTCCTTGTATTAGGCACGAATACATGCTTTTAGCGCAGTTATGAGAAAAAGCGTTGCCGCGTATCACACGCACACTTGCAAAATCGATGTGTTCAGATCTAACTCGTTTCGGTCTAAAACAGCTTGTCTCGTTGTTTTAAGCAAGAATGAATGCTTGTCGCGCAGTTATGAGACAAAACGTTTTGACGCGTATCACACGGACGCTTGTAAAATCGATGTTTTCGATCTAGCTCGTTTCGGTCTAGAACAGCTTTTCCCCTTGTATTAAGCATGAATACATGCTTTTCGCGCAGTTATGAAAGAAAAAGTTCTGACGCGTTTCACACGGACACTTGTAAAACCGGTGTGTTCAGATCTAGCTCGTTTCGTTCTAAAACAGCTTGTCTCGTATTAAGCACGAATACATGCTTTACGCGCGGTTATGAGAGAAAAGGTTTTGACGCGTATCACACGGAGAATTGTAAAACCGATGTGTTCAGATCTAGTTCGTTTCGGTCTAGAACAGCTTTTCTCCTTGTATTAAGCACGAATACATGCTTTTAGCGCAGTCATGAGAGAAAATGGTTTGAAACGTCTCACACGGACACTTGTAAAACCGATGTGTTCAGATCTAGCTCGTTTTGGTCTAAAACAGCTTGTCTGGTGGTACTAAGCACGAATACAAGCTTTTCGCACAGTACTGAGAGAAAAAGTGTTGACGCGTAAGACATGGACACTTGTAAAACCGGTGTTCAGATCTAGCTCGTTTCGGTCTAAAACCGCTTGTCTCGTTGTATTAAGCACGAATACATGCTTTTCGCGCAGTTATGAGAGAAAAAGTTTTGACGCGGATCACACGGAGAATTGTAAAACCGATGTTTTCAGATCTAGTTCGTTTCCGTCTAGAACAGCTTTTCTCCTTGTATTAAGCACGAATACATGCTTTTAGCGCAGTTATGAGAGAAAAAGTTTTGACGCGTACCACAAGCACACTTGTAAAACCGATGTGTTCAGCTCTAGCTCGTTTCGGTCTAAAACAGCTTGTCTCGATGTTTTAAGCACGAATACATGCTTTTCGCGCAGTTATGAGAAAAAGTTTTGACGCGTATCACACGGACACTTGCAAAACCGATGTGTTCAGATCTAGTTCGTTTCGGTCTAAAACAGCTTGTCTCGTTGCATTACGCACGAATACATGCTTTTCGCGCAGTTATGAGAAAAACTTCTGACGCGTATCACACGGACACTTGTAAGACCGATGTGTTCAGATCTAGCTCGTTTCGGTCTAAAACAGCTTGTCGCGTTGTATTAAGCTCGAATACATGCTTTTTGTGCAGTACTGAGAGAAAAAGCGTTGACGCATATCACACGCACACTTGCAAAATCGATGTGTTCAGATCTAACTCGTTTCGGTCTAAAACAGCTTTTCTCCTTGTATTAGGCACGAATACATGCTTTTAGCGCAGTTATGAGAAAAAGCGTTGACGCGTATCACACGCACACTTGCAAAATCGATGTGTTCAGATCTAACTCGTTTCGGTCTAAAACAGCTTGTCTCGTTGTTTTAAGCAAGAATGAATGCTTGTCGCGCAGTTATGAGACAAAACGTTTTGACGCGTATCACACGGACGCTTGTAAAATCGATGTTTTCGATCTAGCTCGTTTCGGTCTAGAACAGCTTTTGCCCTTGTATTAAGCATGAATACATGCTTTTCGCGCAGTTATGAAAGAAAAAGTTCTGACGCGTTTCACACGGACACTTGTAAAACCGGTGTGTTCAGATCTAGCTCGTTTCGTTCTAAAACAGCTTGTCTCGTATTAAGCAAGAATACATGCTTTACGCGCGGTTATGAGAGAAAAGGTTTTGACGCGTATCACACGGAGAATTGTAAAACCGATGTGTTCAGATCTAGTTCGTTTCGGTCTAGAACAGCTTTTCTCCTTGTATTAAGCACGACTACATGCTTTTAGCGCAGTTATGAGAAAAAGCGTTGACGCGTATCACACGCACACTTGCAAAATCGATGTGTTCAGATCTAACTCGTTTCGGTCTAAAACAGCTTGTCTCGTTGTTTTAAGCAAGAATGCATGCTTGTCGCGCAGTTATGAGAGAAAACGTTTTGACGCGTATCACACGGACGCTTGTAAAATCGATGTTTTCGATCTAGCTCGATTCGGTCTAGAACAGCTTTTCTTCTTGTATTAAGCATGAATACATGCTTTTCGCGCAGTTATGAAAGGAAAAGTTCTGACGCGTTTCACACGGACACTTGTAAAACCGGTGTGTTCAGATCTAGCTCGTTTCGTTCTACATCAGCTTGTCTCGTATTAAGCATGAATACATGCTTTACGCGCGGTTATGACAGAAAAGGTTTTGACGCGTATCACACGGAGAATTGTAAAACCGATGTGTTCAGATCTAGTTCGTTTCGGTCTAGAACAGCTTTTCTCCTTGTATTAAGCACGACTACATGCTTTTAGCGCAGTTATGAGAAAAAGCGTTGACGCGTATCACACGCACACTTGCAAAATCGATGTGTTCAGATCTAACTCGTTTCGGTCTAAAACAGCTTGTCTCGTTGTTTTAAGCAAGAATGCATGCTTGTCGCGCAGTTATGAGAGAAAAAGTTTTGACGCGTATCACACGGACGCTTGTGAAACCGATGTTTTCGATCTAGCTCGATTCGGTCTAGAACAGCTTTTCTCCTTGTATTAAGCATGAATACATGCTTTTCGCGCAGTTATGAAAGGAAAAGTTCTGACGCGTTTCACACGGACACTTGTAAAACCGGTGTGTTCAGATCTAGCTCGTTTCGTTCTACATCAGCTTGTCTCGTATTAAGCATGAATACATGCTTTACGCGCGGTTATGACAGAAAAGGTTTTGACGCGTATCACACGGAGAATTGTAAAACCGATGTGTTCAGATCTAGTTCGTTTCGGTCTAGAACAGCTTTTCTCCTTGTATTAGGCACGAATACATGCTTTTAGCGCAGTTATGAGAAAAAGCGTTGACGCGTATCACACGCACACTTGCAAAATCGATGTGTTCAGATCTAACTCGTTTCGGTCTAAAACAGCTTGTCTCGTTGTTTTAAGCAAGAATGAATGCTTGTCGCGCAGTTATGAGACAAAACGTTTTGACGCGTATCACACGGACGCTTGTAAAATCGATGTTTTCGATCTAGCTCGTTTCGGTCTAGAACAGCTTTTGCCCTTGTATTAAGCACGAATACATGCTTTTCGCGCAGTTATGAAAGAAAAAGTTCTGACGCGTTTCACACGGACACTTGTAAAACCGGTGTGTTCAGATCTAGCTCGTTTCGTTCTAAAACAGCTTGTCTCGTATTAAGCACGAATACATGCTTTACGCGCGGTTATGAGAGAAAAGGTTTTGACGCGTATCACACGGAGAATTGTAAACCCGATGTGTTCAGATCTAGTTCGTTTCGGTCTAGAACAGCTTTTCTCCTTGTATTAAACACGAATACATGCTTTTAGCGCAGTCATGAGAGAAAATAGTTTGAAACGTATCACACGGACACTTGTAAAACCGATGTGTTCAGATCTAGCTCGTTTTGGTCTAAAACAGCTTGTCTGGTGGTACTAAGCACGAATACAAGCTTTTCGCACAGTACTGAGAGAAAAAGTGTTGACGCGTAAGACATGGACACTTGTAAAACCGGTGTTCAGATCTAGCTCGTTTCGGTCTAAAACAGCTTGTCTCGTTGTATTAAGCACGAATACATGCTTTTCGCGCAGTTATGAGAGAAAAAGTTTTGACGCGGATCACACGGAGAATTGTAAAACCGATGTTTTCAGATCTAGTTCGTTTCGGTCTAGAACAGCTTTTCTCCTTGTATTAAGCACGAATACATGCTTTTAGCGCAGTTATGAGAGAAAAAGTTTTGACGCGTACCACAAGCACACTTGTAAAACCGATGTGTTCAGCTCTAGCTCGTTTCGGTCTAAAACAGCTTGTCTCGATGTTTTAAGCACGAATACATGCTTTTCGCGCAGTTATGAGAAAAAGCGTTGACGCGTATCACACGCACACTTGCAAAATCGATGTGTTCAGATCTAACTCGTTTCGGTCTAAAACAGCTTGTCTCGTTGTTTTAAGCAAGAATGCATGCTTGTCGCGCAGTTATGAGAGAAAAAGTTTTGACGCGTATCACACGGACGCTTGTAAACCGATGTTTTCGATCTAGCTCGTTTCGGTCTAGAACAGCTTTTCTCCTTGTATTAAGCATGAATACATGCTTTTCGCGCAGTTATGAAAGAAAAAGTTCTGACGCGTTTCACACGGACACTTGTAAAACCGGTGTGTTCAGATCTAGCTCGTTTCGTTCTAAAACAGCTTGTCTCTTGTATTAAGCATGAATACATGCTTTACGCGCGGTTATGAGAGAAAAAGTTTTGACGCGTATCACACGGAGAATTGTAAAACCGATGTGTTCAGATCTAGTTCGTTTCGGTCTAGAACAGCTTTTCTCCTTGTATTAAGCACGAATACATGCTTTTCGCGCAGTTATGAAGAAAAAGTTTTGACGCGTATCACACGCACACTTGTAAAACCGATGTGTTCAGATCTAGCTCGTTTCGGTCTAAAACAGCTTGTCTCGTTATTAAGCACGAATACATGCTTTTCGCGCAGTTATGAGAGAAAAGTTTTGACGCGTATCACACGGACACTTGTAAAACCGATGTGTTCAGATCTAGTTCGTTTCGGTCTAGAACAGCTTGTCTCCTTGTATTAAGCACGAATACATGCTTTTAGCGCAGTTATGAGAGAAAAGCGTTGACGCGTATCACACGCACACTTGCAAAATCGATGTGTTCAGATCTAACTCGTTTCGGTCTAAAACAGCTTGTCTCGTTGTTTTAAGCAAGAATGCATGCTTGTCGCGCAGTTATGAGAGAAAAAGTTTTGACGCGTATCACACGGACGCTTGTAAAACCGATGTTTCGATCTAGCTCGATTCGGTCTAGAACAGCTTTTCTCCTTGTATTAAGCATGAATACATGCTTTTCGCGCAGTTATGAAAGGAAAAGTTCTGACGCGTTTCACACGGACACTTGTAAAACCGGTGTGTTCAGATCTAGCTCGTTTCGTTCTAAACAGCTTGTCTCTTGTATTAAGCACGAATACATGCTTTACGCGCGGTTATGAGAGAAAAAGTTTTGACGCGTATCACACGGACGAATTGTAAAACCGATGTGTTCAGATCTAGCTCGTTTCGGTCTAGAACAGCTTTTCTCCTTGTATTAAGCACGAATACATGCTTTTAGCGCAGTTATGAGAGAAAAAGTTTTGACGCGTATCACACGCACACTTGTAAAACCGATGTGTTCAGATCTAGCTCGTTTCGGTCTAAAACAGCTTGTCTCGTGTATTAAGCACGAATACATGCTTTACGCGCGGTTATGACAGAAAAGGTTTTGACGCGTATCACACGGAGAATTGTAAAACCGATGTGTTCAGATCTAGTTCGTTTCGGTCTAGAACAGCTTTTCTCCTTGTATTAAGCACGAATACATGCTTTTAGCGCAGTTATGAGAAAAAGCGTTGACGCGTATCACACGCACACTTGCAAAATCGATGTGTTCAGATCTAACTCGTTTCGGTCTAAAACAGCTTGTCTCGTTGTTTTAAGCAAGAATGCATGCTTGTCGCGCAGTTATGAGAGAAAAAGTTTTGACGCGTATCACACGGACGCTTGTAAAACCGATGTTTTCGATCTAGCTCGTTTCGGTCTAGAACAGCTTTTCCCCTTGTATTAAGCATGAATACATGCTTTTCGCGCAGTTATGAAAGAAAAAGTTCTGACGCGTTTCACACGGACACTTGTAAAACCGGTGTGTTCAGATCTAGCTCGTTTCGTTCTAAAACAGCTTGTCTCGTATTAAGCACGAATACATGCTTTACGCGCGGTTATGAGAGAAAAGGTTTTGACGCGTATCACACGGAGAATTGTAAAACCGATGTGTTCAGATCTAGTTCGTTTCGGTCTAGAACAGCTTTTCTCCTTGTATTAAGCACGAATACATGCTTTTAGCGCAGTCATGAGAGAAAATGGTTTGAAACGTATCACACGGACACTTGTAAAGCCGATGTGTTCAGATCTAGCTCGTTTTGGTCTAAAACAGCTTGTCTGGTGGTACTAAGCACGAATACAAGCTTTTCGCACAGTACTGAGAGAAAAAGTGTTGACGCGTAAGACATGGACACTTGTAAAACCGGTGTTCAGATCTAGCTCGTTTCGGTCTAAAACAGCTTGTCTCGTTGTATTAAGCACGAATACATGCTTTTCGCGCAGTTATGAGAGAAAAAGTTTTGACGCGGATCACACGGAGAATTGTAAAACCGATGTTTTCAGATCTAGTTCGTTTCCGTCTAGAACAGCTTTTCTCCTTGTATTAAGCACGAATACATGCTTTTAGCGCAGTTATGAGAGAAAAAGTTTTGACGCGTACCACAAGCACACTTGTAAAACCGATGTGTTCAGCTCTAGCTCGTTTCGGTCTAAAACAGCTTGTCTCGATGTTTTAAGCACGAATACATGCTTTTCGCGCAGTTATGAGAAAAAGTTTTGACGCGTATCACACGGACACTTGCAAAACCGATGTGTTCAGATCTAGTTCGTTTCGGTCTAAAACAGCTTGTCTCGTTGCATTACGCACGAATACATGCTTTTCGCGCAGTTATGAGAAAAACTTCTGACGCGTATCACACGGACACTTGTAAGACCGATGTGTTCAGATCTAGCTCGTTTCGGTCTAAAACAGCTTGTCGCGTTGTATTAAGCTCGAATACATGCTTTTTGTGCAGTACTGAGAGAAAAAGCGTTGACGCATATCACACGCACACTTGCAAAATCGATGTGTTCAGATCTAACTCGTTTCGGTCTAAAACAGCTTGTCTCGTTGTTTTAAGCAAGAATGCATGCTTGTCGCGCAGTTATGAGAGAAAAAGTTTTGACGCGTATCACACGGACGCTTGTAAAACCGATGCTTTCGATCTAGCTCGATTCGGTCTAGAACAGCTTTTCTCCTTGTATTAAGCATGAATACATGCTTTTCGCGCAGTTATGAAAGGAAAAGTTCTGACGCGTTTCACACGGACACTTGTAAAACCGGTGTGTTCAGATCTAGCTCGTTTCGTTCTACATCAGCTTGTCTCGTATTAAGCATGAATACATGCTTTACGCGCGGTTATGACAGAAAAGGTTTTGACGCGTATCACACGGAGAATTGTAAAACCGATGTGTTCAGATCTAGTTCGTTTCGGTCTAGAACAGCTTTTCTCCTTGTATTAAGCACGACTACATGCTTTTAGCGCAGTTATGAGAAAAAGCGTTGACGCGTATCACACGCACACTTGCAAAATCGATGTGTTCAGATCTAACTCGTTTCGGTCTAAAACAGCTTGTCTCGTTGTTTTAAGCAAGAATGCATGCTTGTCGCGCAGTTATGAGAGAAAAAGTTTTGACGCGTATCACACGGACGCTTGTAAAACCGATGCTTTCGATCTAGCTCGATTCGGTCTAGAACAGCTTTTCTTCTTGTATTAAGCATGAATACATGCTTTTCGCGCAGTTATGAAAGGAAAAGTTCTGACGCGTTTCACACGGACACTTGTAAAACCGGTGTGTTCAGATCTAGCTCGTTTCGTTCTACATCAGCTTGTCTCGTATTAAGCATGAATACATGCTTTACGCGCGGTTATGACAGAAAAGGTTTTGACGCGTATCACACGGAGAATTGTAAAACCGATGTGTTCAGATCTAGTTCGTTTCGGTCTAGAACAGCTTTTCTCCTTGTATTAAGCACGACTACATGCTTTTAGCGCAGTTATGAGAAAAAGCGTTGACGCGTATCACACGCACACTTGCAAAATCGATGTGTTCAGATATAACTCGTTTCGGTCTAAAACAGCTTGTCTCGTTGTTTTAAGCAAGAATGCATGCTTGTCGCGCAGTTATGAGAGAAAAAGTTTTGACGCGTATCACACGGACGCTTGTGAAACCGATGTTTTCGATCTAGCTCGATTCGGTCTAGAACAGCTTTTCTCCTTGTATTAAGCATGAATACATGCTTTTCGCGCAGTTATGAAAGGAAAAGTTCTGACGCGTTTCACACGGACACTTGTAAAACCGGTGTGTTCAGATCTAGCTCGTTTCGTTCTACATCAGCTTGTCTCGTATTAAGCATGAATACATGCTTTACACGCGGTTATGACAGAAAAGGTTTTGACGCGTATCACACGGAGAATTGTAAAACCGATGTGTTCAGATCTAGTTCGTTTCGGTCTAGAACAGCTTTTCTCCTTGTATTAGGCACGAATACATGCTTTTAGCGCAGTTATGAGAAAAAGCGTTGACGCGTATCACACGCACACTTGCAAAATCGATGTGTTCAGATCTAACTCGTTTCGGTCTAAAACAGCTTGTCTCGTTGTTTTAAGCAAGAATGAATGCTTGTCGCGCAGTTATGAGACAAAACGTTTTGACGCGTATCACACGGACGCTTGTAAAATCGATGTTTTCGATCTAGCTCGTTTCGGTCTAGAACAGCTTTTGCCCTTGTATTAAGCATGAATACATGCTTTTCGCGCAGTTATGAAAGAAAAAGTTCTGACGCGTTTCACACGGACACTTGTAAAACCGGTGTGTTCAGATCTAGCTCGTTTCGTTCTAAAACAGCTTGTCTCGTATTAAGCACGAATACATGCTTTACGCGCGGTTATGAGAGAAAAGGTTTTGACGTGTATCACACGGAGAATTGTAAACCCGATGTGTTCAGATCTAGTTCGTTTCGGTCTAGAACAGCTTTTCTCCTTGTATTAAACACGAATACATGCTTTTAGCGCAGTCATGAGAGAAAATAGTTTGAAACGTATCACACGGACACTTGTAAAACCGATGTGTTCAGATCTAGCTCGTTTTGGTCTAAAACAGCTTGTCTGGTGGTACTAAGCACGAATACAAGCTTTTCGCACAGTACTGAGAGAAAAAGTGTTGACGCGTAAGACATGGACACTTGTAAAACCGGTGTTCAGATCTAGCTCGTTTCGGTCTAAAACAGCTTGTCTCGTTGTATTAAGCACGAATACATGCTTTTCGCGCAGTTATGAGAGAAAAAGTTTTGACGCGGATCACACGGAGAATTGTAAAACCGATGTTTTCAGATCTAGTTCGTTTCGGTCTAGAACAGCTTTTCTCCTTGTATTAAGCACGAATACATGCTTTTAGCGCAGTTATGAGAGAAAAAGTTTTGACGCGTACCACAAGCACACTTGTAAAACCGATGTGTTCAGCTCTAGCTCGTTTCGGTCTAAAACAGCTTGTCTCGATGTTTTAAGCACGAATACATGCTTTTCGCGCAGTTATGAGAAAACGTTTTGACGCGTATCACACGGACACTTGTAAAACCGATGTGTTCAGATCTAGTTCGTTTCGGTCTAAAACAGCTTGTCTCGTTGCATTACGCACGAATACATGCTTTTCGCGCAGTTATGAGAAAAACTTCTGACGCGTATCACACGGACACTTGTAAGACCGACGTGTTCAGATCTAGCTCGTTTCGGTCTAAAACAGCTTGTCGCGTTGTATTAAGCTCGAATACATGCTTTTTGTGCAGTACTGAGAGAAAAAGTTTTGACGCGTATCACACGGACGCTTGTAAAACCGATGTTTTCGATCTAGCTCGATTCGGTATAGAACAGCTTTTCTCCTTGTATTAAGCATGAATACATGCTTTTCGCGCAGTTATGAAAGGAAAAGTTCTGACGCGTTTCACACGGACACTTGTAAAACCGGTGTGTTCAGATCTAGCTCGTTTCGTTCTACATCAGCTTGTCTCGTATTAAGCATGAATACATGCTTTACGCGCGGTTATGACAGAAAAGGTTTTGACGCGTATCACACGGAGAATTGTAAAACCGATGTGTTCAGATCTAGTTAGTTTCGGTCTAGAACAGCTTTTCTCCTTGTATTAAGCACGACTACATGCTTTTAGCGCAGTTATGAGAAAAAGCGTTGACGCGTATCACACGCACACTTGCAAAATCGATGTGTTCAGATCTAACTCGTTTCGGTCTAAAACAGCTTGTCTCGTTGTTTTAAGCAAGAATGCATGCTTGTCGCGCAGTTATGAGAGAAAAAGTTTTGACGCGTATCACACGGACGCTTGTAAAACCGATGTTTTCGATCTAGCTCGATTCGGTGCTAGAACAGCTTTTCTCCTTGTATTAAGCATGAATACATGCTTTTCGCGCAGTTATGAAAGAAAAAGTTCTGACGCGTTTCACACGGACACTTGTAAAACCGGTGTGTTCAGATCTAGCTGGTTTCGTTCTAAATCAGCTTGTCTCGTATTAAGCATGAATACATGCTTTACGCGCGGTTATGACAGAAAAGGTTTTGACGCGTATCACACGGAGAATTGTAAAACCGATGTGTTCAGATCTAGTTCGTTTCGGTCTAGAACAGCTTTTCTCCTTGTATTAAGCAAGAATACATGCTTTTAGCGCAGTTATGAGAAAAAGCTTTGATGCGTATCACACGGACACTTGTACAACCGTTGTGTTCAGATCTAGCTCGTTTCGGTCTAAAACAGCTTGTCTCGATGTTTTAAGCACGAATACATGCTTTTCGCGCAGTTATGAGAGAAAAAGTTTTGACGCGTATCACACGGACACCTGTAAAACCGATGTGTTCAGATCTAGCTCGTTTCGGTCTAAAACAGCTTGTCTCTTTGTATTAAGCACGAATACATGCTTTTCGCGCAGTTATGAGAAAAAGTTTTGACGCGTATCACACGGACACTTGTAAAACCGATGTGTTCAGATCTAGCTCGTTTCGGTCTAAAACAGTTTGTCTCTGTATTGAGCACGAATACGTGCTTTTCGCGCAGTTATCAGAGAAGAAGTTTTGACGCATATCACACGGATACATGTAAAACCGATATGTTCAGATCTAGTTCGTTTCGGTCGAAAACAGCTTGTCTCGTTGTATTAAGCAGGAATACATGCTTTTTGCGCAGTCATGAGAGAAAAAGGTTTGAAGCGTATAACACGGACACTTGTAAAACCGATGTGTTCAGATCTAGCTCATTTTGGTCTAAAACAGCTTGTCTCGTTGTATTAAGCACGAATACAAGCTTTTCGCGCAATACTGATAGAAAAAGTGTTCACGCGTATTACACGGACACTTGTAAAACCGATGTGTTCAGATCAAGCTCGTTTCGGTCTAAAACAGCTTGTCTCGATGTTTTAAGCGCGAATACATGCTTTTCTCGCAGTTATAAGAGAAAACGTTTTGACGCGTATCACACGGACACTTGTAAAACCGATGTGTTCAGATCTAGCTCGTTTCGTTCTAAAACAGCTTGTCTCGTTTTAAGCGCAAGTACATGCTTTTCGCGCAGTTATGAGAGCAAAAGTTTTGACGCGTATCACGGACACTTGTAAGTGTTCATATCTAGCTCGTTGCTGTCTAAAGCAGCTTGTCTTCTTGTATTAAGCACGAATACATGCTTTTAGCGCAGTTATGAGAGAACGTTTTGACGCGTATCACACGGACACTTGTAAAACCGATGTGTTCATATCTAGCTCGTTGCTGTCTAAAGCAGCTTGTCTCTTTGTATTAAGCACGAATACATGCCTTTCGCTCAGTGCTAAGAAAACGTTTTGACGCGTATCACATTTACACTTGTAAAACCGATGTGCTCAGATATAGCTCGTTTCGGTCTAAAACAGCTTGTCTCGTAGTATTAAACACGTACAGATGCTCTTCGCGCAGTCCTGAGAGAAAAAGTGTTGACGCGTATCACATGGACACTTGTAAAACCGATGTGTTCAGATCTAGCTCGTTTCGGTCTAAAGCAGCTTGTCTCGTTGTGTTAAGCACGAATACATGCTTTTAGCGCAGTCATGAGAGAAAAAGGTTTGAAGCGCATCACACGGACACTTGTAAAACATGTGTTCAGATCTAGCTCGTTTCGGTCGAAAACAGCTTGTCTCGTTGTATTAAGCACGAATACATGCTTTTTGCGCAGTCATGAGAGAAAAAGGTTTGAAGCGTATAACACGGACACTTGTAAAACCGATGTGTTCAGATCTAGCTCATTTTGGTCTAAAACAGCTTGTCTCGTTGTATTAAGCACGAATACAAGCTTTTCGCGCAATACTGATAGAAAAAGTGTTCACGCGTATTACATAGACACTTGTAAAACAGGTGTTCAGATCTAGCTCGTTTCGGTCTAAAACAGCTTGTCTCGTTGTATTAAGCACGAATACATGCTTTTCGCGCAGTTATGAGAGAAAAAGTTTGACGCGTATCACACGGACAATTGTAAAACCGATGTGTTCAGATCTAGTTCGTTTCGGTCTAAAACAGCTTGTCTTCTTGTATTAAGCACGAATACATGCTTTTAGCGCAGTTATGAGAGAACGTTTTGACGCGTATCACACGGACACTTGTAAAACCGATGTGTTCAGATCAAGCTCGTTTCGGTCTAAAACAGCTTGTCTCGATGTTTTAAGCGCGAATACATGCTTTTCTCGCAGTTATAAGAGAAAACGTTTTGACGCGTATCACACGCACACTTGTAAAACCGATGTGTTCAGATCTAGCTCGTTTCGTTCTAAAACAGCTTGTCTCGTTTTAAGCGCAAGTACATGCTTTTCGCGCAGTTATGAGAGCAAAAGTTTTGACGCGTATCACGGACACTTGTAAGTTCATATCTAGCTCGTTGCTGTCTAAAGCAGCTTGTCTTCTTGTATTAAGCACGAATGCATGCTTTTAGCGCAGTTATGAGAGAACGTTTTGACGCGTATCACACGGACACTTGTAAAACCGATGTGTTCAGATCAAGCTCGTTTCGGTCTAAAACAGCTTGTCTCGATGTTTTAAGCGCGAATACATGCTTTTCTCGCAGTTATAAGAGAAAACGTTTTGACGCGTATCACACGGACACTTGTAAAACCGATGTGTTCAGATCTAGCTCGTTTCGTTCTAAAACAGCTTGTCTCGTTTTAAGCGCAAGTACATGCTTTTCGCGCAGTTATGAGAGCAAAAGTTTTGACGCGTATCACGGACACTTGTAAAACCGATGTGTTCATATCTAGCTCGTTGCTGTCTAAAGCAGCTTGTCTCTTTGTATTAAGCACGAATACATGCCTTTCGCTCAGTGCTAAGAAAACGTTTTGACGCGTATCATATTTACACTTGTAAAACCGATGTGTTCAGATCTAGTTCGTTTCGGTCTAAAACAGCTTGTCTCGTTGCATTACGCACGAATACATGCTTTTCGCGCAGTTATGAGAAAAAGTTCTGACGCGTATCACACGGACACTTGTAACACCGATGTGTTCAGATCTAGCTCGTTTCGGTCTAAAACAGCTTGTCGCGTTGTATTAAGCTCGAATACATGCTTTTTGTGCAGTACTGAGAGAAAAAGCATTGACGCGTATCACACGCACACTTGCAAAATCGATGTGTTCAGATCTAGCTCGTTTCGGTCTAAATCAGCTTGTCTCGTATTAAGCATGAATACATGCTTTACGCGCGGTTATGACAGAAAAGGTTTTGACGCGTATCACACGGAGAATTGTAAAACCGATGTGTTCAGATCTAGTTCGTTTCGGTCTAGAACAACTTTTCTCCTTGTATTAAGCACGAATACATGCTTTTAGCGCAGTTATGAGAAAAAGCTTTGATGCGTATCACACGGACACTTGTAAAACTGTTGTGTTCAGATCTAGCTCGTTTCGGTCTAAAACAGCTTGTCTCGATGTTTTAAGCACGAATACATGCTTTTCGCGCAGTTATGAGAGAAAAAGTTTTGACGCGTATCACACGGACACTTGTAAAACCGATGTGTTCAGATCTAGCTCGTTTCGGTCTAAAACAGCTTGTCTCTTTGTATTAAGCACGAATACATGCTTTTCGCGCAGTTATGAGAAAAAGTTTTGACGCGTATCACACGGACACTTGTAAAACCGATGTGTTCAGATCTAGCTCGTTTCGGTCTAAAACAGTTTGTCTCTGTATTGAGCACGAATACGTGCTTTTCGCGCAGTTATCAGAGAAAAGTTTTGACGCATATCACACGGATACTTGTAAAACCGATATGTTCAGATCTAGTTCCTTTCGGTCTAAAACAGCTTGTCTCGTTGTATTAAGCACGAATACATGCTTTTTGCGCAGTCATGAGAGAAAAAGTTTGAAGCGTATAACACGGACACTTGTAAAACCGATGTGTTCAGATCTAGCTCATTTTGGTCTAAAACAGCTTGTCTCGTTGTATTAAGCACGAATACAAGCTTTTCGCTCAATACTGATAGAAAAAGTGTTCACGCGTATTACATGGACACTTGTAAAACCGGTGTTCAGATCTAGTTCGTTTCGGTCTAAAACAGCTTGTCTTCTTGTATTAAGCACGAATACATGCTTTTAGCGCAGTTATGAGAGAACGTTTTGACGCGTATCACACGGACACTTGTAAAACCGATGTGTTCAGATCAAGCTCGTTTCGGTCTAAAACAGCTTGTCTCGATGTTTTAAGCGCGAATACATGCTTTTCTCGCAGTTATAAGAGAAAACGTTTTGACGCGTATCACACGGACACTTGTAAAACCGATGTGTTCAGATCTAGCTCGTTTCGTTCTAAAACAGCTTGTCTCGTTTTAAGCGCAAGTACATGCTTTTCGCGCAGTTATGAGAGCAAAAGTTTTGACGCGTATCACGGACACTTGTAAGTTCATATCTAGCTCGTTGCTGTCTAAAGCAGCTTGTCTTCTTGTATTAGGCACGAATACATGCTTTTAGCGCAGTTATGAGAGAACGTTTTGACGCGTATCACACGGACACTTGTAAAACCGATGTGTTCAGATCAAGCTCGTTTCGGTCTAAAACAGCTTGTCTCGATGTTTTAAGCGCGAATACATGCTTTTCTCGCAGTTATAAGAGAAAACGTTTTGACGCGTATCACACGGACACTAGTAAAACCGATGTGTTCAGATCTAGCTCGTTTCGTTCTAAAACAGCTTGTCTCGTTTTAAGCGCAAGTACATGCTTTTCGCGCAGTTATGACAGCAAAAGTTTTGACGCGTATCACGGACACTTGTAAAACCGATGTGTTCATATCTAGCTCGTTGCTGTCTAAAGCAGCTTGTCTCTTTGTATTAAGCACGAATACATGCCTTTCGCTCAGTGCTAAGAAAACGTTTTGACGCGTATCACATTTACACTTGTAAAACCGATGTGCTCAGATATAGCTCGTTTCGGTCTAAAACAGCTTGTCTCGTAGTATTTAGCACCAACACATACTTTTAGCGAAGTTATGAGAGAAAACATTTTGACGCGTATCACATGGACACTTTAAAACCGATGTGTTCAGATCTAGCTCGTTTCGGTCTAAAGCAGATTGTCTCGTTGTATTAAACATGTACAGATGCTTTTCGCGCAGTCCTGAGAGAAAAAGTGTTGACGCGTATCACATGGACACTTGTAAAACCGATGTGTTCAGATCTAGCTCGTTTCGGTCGAAAACAGCTTGTCTCGTTGTATTAAGCACGAATACATGCTTTTTGCGCAGTCATGAGAGAAAAAGGTTTGAAGCGTATAACACGGACACTTGTAAAACCGATGTGTTCAGATCTAGCTCATTTTGGTCCAAAACAGCTTGTCTCTTGTATTAAGCACGAATACAAGCTTTTCACGCAATACTGATAGAAAAAGTGTTCACGCGTATTACATAGACACTTGTAAAACCGGTGTTCAGATCTAGCTCGTTTCGGTCTAAAACAGCTTGTCTCGTTGTATTAAGCACGGATACATGCTTTTCGCGCAGTTATGAGAGAAAAAGTTTGACGCGTATCACACGGACAATTGTAAAACCGATGTGTTCAGATCTAGTTCGTTTCGGTCTAAAACAGCTGGTCTTCTTGTATTAAGCACGAATACATGCTTTTAGCGCAGTTATGAGAGAACGTTTTGACGCGTATCACACGGACACTTGAAAAACCGATGTGTTCAGATCAAGCTCGTTTCGGTCTAAAACAGCTTGTCTCGATGTTTTAAGCGCGAATACATGCTTTTCTCGCAGTTATAAGAGAAAACGTTTTGACGCGTATCACACGGACACTTGTAAAACCGATGTGTTCAGATCTAGCTCGTTTCGTTCTAAAACAGCTTGTCTCGTTTTAAGCGCAAGTACATGCTTTTCGCGCAGTTATGAGAGCAAAAGTTTTGACGCGTATCACGGACACTTGTAAGTTCATATCTAGCTCGTTGCTGTCTAAAGCAGCTTGTCTTCTTGTATTAAGCACGAATACATGCTTTTAGCGCAGTTATGAGAGAACGTTTTGACGCGTATCACACAGACACTTGTAAAACCGATGTGTTCAGATCAAGCTCGTTTCGGTCTAAAACAGCTTGTCTCGATGTTTTAAGCGCGAACACATGCTTTTCTCGCAGTTATAAAAGAAAACGTTTTGACGCGTATCACACGGACACTTGTAAAACCAATGTGTTCAGATCTAGCTCGTTTCGTTCTAAAACAGCTTGTCTAGTTTTAAGCGCAAGTACATGCTTTTCGCGCAGTTATGAGAGCAAAAGTTTTGACGCGTATCACGGACACTTGTAAAACCGATGTGTTCATATCTAGCTCGTTGCTGTCTAAAGCAGCTTGTCTCTTTGTATTAAGCCCGAATACATGCCTTTCGCTCAGTGCTAAGAAAACGTTTTGACGCGTATCACATTTACACTTGTAAAACCGATGTGCTCAGATATAGCTCGTTTCGGTCTAAAACAGCTTGTCTCGTAGTATTTAGCACAAATACATACTTTTAGCGAAGTTATGAGAGAAAACATTTTGACGCGTATCACATGGACTCTTTAAAACCGATGTGTTCAGATCTAGCTCGTTTCGGTCTAAAGCAGCTTGTCTCGTTGTATTAAACACGTACAGATGCTTTTCGCGCAGTCCAGAGAGAAAAAGTGTTGACGCGTATCACATGGACACTTGTAAAACCGATGTGTTCAGATCTAGCTCGTTTCGGTCTAAAGCAGCTTGTCTCGTTGTGTTAAGCACGAATACATGCTTTTAGCGCAGTCATGAGAGAAAAAGGTTTGAAGCGCATCACACGGACACTTGTAAAACATGTGTTCAGATCTAGCTCGTTTTGGTCTAAAACAGCTTGTCTCGTTGTATTAAGCATGAATACAAGCTTTTCGCACAGTACTGAGAGAAAAAAGTGTTGACGCGTATCACATGGACACTTGTAAAACCGGTGTTCAGATCTAGCTCGTTTCGGTCTAAAACAGCTTGTCTCGTTGTATTAAGCACGAATACATGCTTTTCGCGCAGTTATGAGAGAAAAAGTTTTGACGCGTATCACACGGAGAATTCTAAAACCGATGTGTTCAGATCTAGTTTGTTTCGGTCTAGAACAGCTTTTCTCCTTGTATTAAGCACGAATACATGCTTTTAGCGCAGTTATGAGAGAAAAAGATTTGACGCGCACCACACGGACACTTGTAAAACGATGTGTTCAGATCTAGCTCGTTTCGGTCTAAAACAGCTTGTCTCGTTGCATTAAGCACGAATACATGCTTTTCGCGCAGTTATGAGAAAAAGTTTTGAGGAGTATCACACGCACACTTGCAAAACCGACGTGTTCAGATCTAACTCGTTTCGGTCTAAAACAGCTTGTCTCGTTGTTTTAAGCAAGAATGCATGCTTGTCGCGCAGTTATGAGACAAAAAGTTTTGACGCGTATCACACAGACGCTTGTAAAACCGATGTTTTCGATCTAGCTCGTTTCGGTCTAGAACAGCTTTTCTCCTTGTATTAAGCATGAATACATGCTTTTCGCGCAGTTATGAAAGAAAAAGTTCTGACGCGTTTCACACGGACACTTGTAAAACCGGTGTGTTGAGATCTAGCTCGTTTCGTTCTAAAACAGCTTGTCTCGTATTAAGCACGAATACATGCTTTACGCGCGGTTATGAGAGAAAAGGTTTTGACGCGTATCACACGGAGAATTGTAAAAGCGATGTGTTCAGATCTAGTTCGTTTCGGTCTAGAACAACTTTTCTCCTTGTATTAAGCACGAATACATGCTTTTAGCGCAGTTATGAGAAAAAGTTTTGACGCGTATCACGGACACCTGTAAAACCGATGTGTTCATATTTAGTTCGTTGCTGTCTAAACCAGCTTGTCTCTGTATTAAGCACGAATACATGCCTTTCGCGCAGTGCTGAGAAAACGTTTTGACGCGTATCACATTTACACTTGTAAAACCGATGTGTTCAGATTTAGCTCGTTTCGGGCTAAAACAGCTTGTCTCGTAGTATTTAGCACAAATACATACTTTTCGCGCAGTTATGAGAGAAAACATTTTGACGCGTATCACATGGACACTTAAAAACCGATGTGTTCAGATCTAGCTCGTTTCGGTCTAAAGCAGCTTGTCTCGTTGTGTTAAGCACGAATACATGCCTTTAGCGCAGTCATGAGAGAAAAAGATTTGAAGCGTATCACACGGACACTTGTAAAACCGATGTGTTTAGATCTAGCTCGTTTTGGTCTAAAACAGCTTGTCTCGTTGTATTAAGCACGAATACAAGCTTTTCGCACAGTACTGAGAGAAAAACTGTTGACGCGTATCACACGGACACTTGTAAAACCGATGTGTTCAGATCTAGCTCGTTTCGGTCTAAAACAGCTTGTCTCGATGTTTTAAGCGCGAATACATGCTTTTCTCGCAGTTATAAGAGAAAACGTTTTGACGCGTATCACACGGACACTTGTAAAACCGATGTGTTCAGATCTAGCTCGTTTCGTTCTAAAAAAGCTTGTCTGGTTTTAAGCGCAAGTACATGCTTTTCGCGCAGTTATGAGAAAAAGTTTTGACGCGTATCACACGGACACTTGTAAAACCGATGTGTTCAGATCTAGCTCGTTTCGGTCTAAAACAGCTTGTCGCGTTGTAATAAGCTCCAATACATGCTTTTTGTGCAGTACTGAGAAAATGTGTTGACGCGTAGCATAAGGACACTTGTAAAATCGATGTGTTCAGACCTAGCTTGTTTCGGTCTAAAACAGCTTGTCTCGTTGCATTACGCACGAATACATGCTTTTCGCGCAGATATGAGAAAAAGTTCTGACGCGTATCACACGGACACTTGTATGACCGATGTGTTCAGATCTAGCTCGTTTCGGTCTAAAACAGCTTGTCGCGTTGTATTAAGCTCGAATACATGCTTTTTGTGCAGTACTGAGAGAAAAAGCGTTGACGCGTATCACTCGCACACTTGCAAAATCGATGTGTTCAGATCTAACTCGTTTCGGTCTAAAACAGCTTGTCTCGTTGTTTTAAGCAAGAATGCATGCTTGTCGCGCAGTTATGAGAGAAAAAGTTTTGACGCGTACCACACGGACGCTTGTAAAACCGATGTTTTCGATCTAGCTCGATTCGGTGCTAGAACAGCTTTTCTCCTTGTATTAAGCATGAATACATGCTTTTCGCGCAGTTATGAAAGAAAAAGTTCTGACGCGTTTCACACGGACACTTGTAAAACCGGTGTGTTCAGATCTAGCTCGTTTCGTTCTAAATCAGCTTGTCTCGTATTAAGCATGAATACATGCTTTACGCGCGGTTATGACAGAAAAGGTTTTGACGCGTATCACACGGAGAATTGTAAAACCGATGTGTTCAGATCTAGTTCGTTTCGGTCTAGAACAACTTTTCTCCTTGTATTAAGCACGAATACATGCTTTTAGCGCAGTTATGAGAAAAAGCTTTGATGCGTATCACACGGACACTTGTAAAACTGTTGTGTTCAGATCTAGCTCGTTTCGGTCTTAAACAGCTTGTCTCGATGTTTTAAGCACGAATACATGCTTTTCGCGCAGTTATGAGAGAAAAAGTTTTGACGCGTATCACACGGACACTTGTAAAACCGATGTGTTCAGATCTAGCTCGTTTCGGTCTAAAACAGCTTGTCTCTTTGTATTAAGCACGAATACATGCTTTTCGCGCAGTTATGAGAAAAAGTTTTGACGCGTATCACACGGACACTTGTAAAACCGATGTGTTCAGATCTAGCTCGTTTCGGTCTAAAACAGTTTGTCTCTGTATTGAGCACGAATACGTGCTTTTCGCGCAGTTATCAGAGAAGTTTTGACGCATATCACACGGATACATGTAAAACCGATATGTTCAGATCTAGTTCGTTTCGGTCGAAAACAGCTTGTCTCGTTGTATTAAGCAGGAATACATGCTTTTTGCGCAGTCATGAGAGAAAAAGGTTTGAAGCGTATAACACGGACACTTGTAAAACCGATGTGTTCAGATCTAGCTCATTTTGGTCTAAAACAGCTTGTCTCGTTGTATTAAGCAAGAATACAAGCTTTTCGCGCAATACTGATAGAAAAAGTGTTCACGCGTATTACATGGACACTTGTAAAACCGTGTGTTCAGATCTAGTTCGTTTCGGTCTAAAACAGCTTGTCTTCGTTGTTTTAAGCACGAATGCATGCTTGTCGCGCAGTTATGAGAGAACAGTTTTGACGCGTATCACACGGACGCTTGTAAAACCGATGTGTTCAGATCTAGCTCGTTTCGGTGCTAGAACAGCTTGTCTCCTTGTTTTAAGCGCGAATACATGCTTTTCGCGCAGTTATGAAGAGAAAACGTTCTGACGCGTTTCACACGGACACTTGTAAAACCGGTGTGTTCAGATCTAGCTCGTTTCGTTCTAAATCAGCTTGTCTCGTATTAAGCATGCAAGTACATGCTTTACGCGCGGTTATGACAGCAAAAGGTTTTGACGCGTATCACACGGAGAATTGTAAACCGATGTGTTCAGATCTAGTTCGTTTCGGTCTAGAACAGCTTTTCTCCTTGTATTAAGCACGAATACATGCTTTTAGCGCAGTTATGAGAAAAAGCTTTGATGCGTATCACACGGACACTTGTAAAACCGTTGTGTTCAGATCTAGCTCGTTTCGGTCTAAAACAGCTTGTCTCGATGTTTTAAGCACGAATACATGCTTTTCGCGCAGTTATGAGAGAAAAAGTTTTGACGCGTATCACACGGACACTTGTAAAACCGATGTGTTCAGATCTAGCTCGTTTCGGTCTAAAACAGCTTGTCTCTTTGTATTAAGCACGAATACATGCTTTTCGCGCAGTTATGAGAAAAAGTTTTGACGCGTATCACACGGACACTTGTAAAACCGATGTGTTCAGTATCTAGCTCGTTGCGGTCTAAAACAGTTTGTCTCTGTATTGAGCACGAATACGTGCTTTTCGCGCAGTTATCAGAGAAAAGTTTTGACGCATATCACACGGATACTTGTAAAACCGATATGTTCAGATCTAGTTCGTTTCGGTCGAAAACAGCTTGTCTCGTTGTATTAAGCACGAATACATGCTTTTTGCGCAGTCATGAGAGAAAAAGGTTTGAAGCGTATAACACGGACACTTGTAAAACCGATGTGTTCAGATCTAGCTCATTTTGGTCTAAAACAGCTTGTCTCGTTGTATTAAGCACGAATACAAGCTTTTCGCGCAATACTGATAGAAAAAGTGTTCACGCGTATTACATGGACACTTGTAAAACCGGTGTTCAGATCTAGTTCGTTTCGGTCTAAAACAGCTTGTCTTCTTGTATTAAGCACGAATACATGCTTTTAGCGCAGTTATGAGAGAACGTTTTGACGCGTATCACACGGACACTTGTAAAACCGATGTGTTCAGATCAAGCTCGTTTCGGTCTAAAACAGCTTGTCTCGATGTTTTAAGCGCGAATACATGCTTTTCTCGCAGTTATAAGAGAAAACGTTTTGACGCGTATCACACGGACACTTGTAAAACCGATGTGTTCAGATCTAGCTCGTTTCGTTCTAAAACAGCTTGTCTCGTTTTAAGCGCAAGTACATGCTTTTCGCGCAGTTATGAGAGCAAAAGTTTTGACGCGTATCACGGACACTTGTAAGTTCATATCTAGCTCGTTGCTGTCTAAAGCAGCTTGTCTTCTTGTATTAAGCACGAATACATGCTTTTAGCGCAGTTATGAGAGAACGTTTTGACGCGTATCACACGGACACTTGTAAAACCGATGTGTTCAGATCAAGCTCGTTTCGGTCTAAAACAGCTTGTCTCGATGTTTTAAGCGCGAATACATGCTTTTCTCGCAGTTATAAGAGAAAACGTTTTGACGCGTATCACACGGACACTTGTAAAACCGATGTGTTCAGATCTAGCTCGTTTCGTTCTAAAACAGCTTGTCTCGTTTTAAGCGCAAGTACATGCTTTTCGCGCAGTTATGAGAGCAAAAGTTTTGACGCGTATCACGGACACTTGTAAAACCGATGTGTTCATATCTAGCTCGTTGCTGTCTAAAGCAGCTTGTCTCTTTGTATTAAGCACGAATACATGCCTTTCGCTCAGTGCTAAGAAAACGTTTTGACGCGTATCACATTTACACTTGTAAAACCGATGTGCTCAGATATAGCTCGTTTCGGTCTAAAACAGCTTGTCTCGTAGTATTTAGCACAAATACATACTTTTAGCGAAGTTATGAGAGAAAACATTTTGACGCGTATCACATGGACACTTTAAAACCGATGTGTTCAGATCTAGCTCGTTTCGGTCTAAAGCAGCTTGTCTCGTTGTATTAAACATGTACAGATGCTTTTCGCGCAGTCCTGAGAGAAAAAGTGTTGACGCGTATCACATGGACACTTGTAAAACCGATGTGTTCAGATCTAGCTCGTTTCGGTCGAAAACAGCTTGTCTCGTTGTATTAAGCACGAATACATGCTTTTTGCGCAGTCATGAGAGAAAAAGGTTTGAAGCGTATAACACGGACACTTGTAAAACCGATGTGTTCAGATCTAGCTCATTTTGGTCTAAAACAGCTTGTCTCGTTGTATTAAGCACGAATACAAGCTTTTCACGCAATACTGATAGAAAAAGTGTTCACGCGTATTACATAGACACTTGTAAAACCGGTGTTCAGATCTAGCTCGTTTCGGTCTAAAACAGCTTGTCTCGTTGTATTAAGCACGGATACATGCTTTTCGCGCAGTTATGAGCGAACGTTTTGACGCGTATCACACGGACACTTGTAAAACCGATGTGTTCAGATCAAGCTCGTTTCGGTCTAAAACAGCTTGTCTCGATGTTTTAAGCGCGAATACATGCTTTTCTCGCAGTTATAAGAGAAAAAGTTTTGACGCGTATCACACGGACACTTGTAAAACCGATGTGTTCAGATCTAGCTCGTTGCGTTCTAAAACAGCTTGTCTCGTTTTAAGCGCAAGTACATGCTTTTCGCGCAGTTATGAGAGCAAAAGTTTTGACGCGTATCACGGACACTTGTAAGTTCATATCTAGCTCGTTGCTGTCTAAAGCAGCTTGTCTTCTTGTATTAAGCACGAATACATGCTTTTAGCGCAGTTATGAGAGAACGTTTTGACGCGTATCACACAGACACTTGTAAAACCGATGTGTTCAGATCAAGCTCGTTTCGGTCTAAAACAGCTTGTCTCGATGTTTTAAGCGCGAATACATGCTTTTCTCGCAGTTATAAGAGAAAACGTTTTGACGCGTATCACACGGACACTTGTAAAACCGATGTGTTCAGATCTAGCTCGTTTCGTTCTAAAACAGCTTGTCTAGTTTTAAGCGCAAGTACATGCTTTTCGCGCAGTTATGAGAGCAAAAGTTTTGACGCGTATCACGGACACTTGTAAAACCGATGTGTTCATATCTAGCTCGTTGCTGTCTAAAGCAGCTTGTCTCTTTGTATTAAGCCCGAATACATGCCTTTCGCTCAGTGCTAAGAAAACGTTTTGACGCGTATCACATTTACACTTGTAAAACCGATGTGCTCAGATATAGCTCGTTTCGGTCTAAAACAGCTTGTCTCGTAGTATTTAGCACAAATACATACTTTTAGCGAAGTTATGAGAGAAAACATTTTGACGCGTATCACATGGACTCTTTAAAACCGATGTGTTCAGATCTAGCTCGTTTCGGTCTAAAGCAGCTTGTCTCGTTGTATTAAACACGTACAGATGCTTTTCGCGCAGTCCTGAGAGAAAAAGTGTTGACGCGTATCACATGGACACTTGTAAAACCGATGTGTTCAGATCTAGCTCGTTTCGGTCTAAAGCAGCTTGTCTCGTTGTGTTAAGCACGAATACATGCTTTTAGCGCAGTCATGAGAGAAAAAGGTTTGAAGCGCATCACACGGACACTTGTAAAACATGTGTTCAGATCTAGCTCGTTTTGGTCTAAAACAGCTTGTCTCGTTGTATTAAGCATGAATACAAGCTTTTCGCACAGTACTGAGAGAAAAAGTGTTGACGCGTATCACATGGACACTTGTAAAACCGGTGTTCAGATCTAGCTCGTTTCGGTCTAAAACAGCTTGTCTCGTTGTATTAAGCACGAATACATGCTTTTCGCGCAGTTATGAGAGAAAAAGTTTTGACGCGTATCACACGGAGAATTCTAAAACCGATGTGTTCAGATCTAGTTTGTTTCGGTCTAGAACAGCTTTTCTCCTTGTATTAGGCACGAATACATGCTTTTAGCGCAGTTATGAGAGAAAAAGTTTTGACGCGCACCACACGGACACTTGTAAAACCGATGTGTTCAGATCTAGCTCGTTTCGGTCTAAAACAGCTTGTCTCGTTGCATTAAGCACGAATACATGCTTTTCGCGCAGTTATGAGAAAAAGTTTTGAGGAGTATCACACGCACACTTGCAAAACCGACGTGTTCAGATCTAACTCGTTTCGGTCTAAAACAGCTTGTCTCGTTGTTTTAAGCAAGAATGCATGCTTGTCGCGCAATTATGAGACAAAGAGTTTTGACGCGTATCACACAGACGCTTGTAAAACCGATGTTTTCGATCTAGCTCGTTTCGGTCTAGAACAGCTTTTCTCCTTGTATTAAGCATGAATACATGCTTTTCGCGCAGTTATGAAAGAAAAAGTTCTGACGCGTTTCACACGGACACTTGTAAAACCGGTGTGTTGAGATCTAGCTCGTTTCGTTCTAAAACAGCTTGTCTCGTATTAAGCACGAATACATGCTTTACGCGCGGTTATGAGAGAAAAGGTTTTGACGCGTATCACACGGAGAATTGTAAAAGCGATGTGTTCAGATCTAGTTCGTTTCGGTCTAGAACAACTTTTCTCCTTGTAATAAGCACGAATACATGCTTTTAGCGCAGTTATGAGAAAAAGTTTTGACGCGTATCACGGACACTTGTAAAACCGATGTGTTCATATTTAGCTCGTTGCTGTCTAAAGCAGCTTGTCTCTGTATTAAGCACGAATACATGCCTTTCGCGCAGTGCTGAGAAAACGTTTTGACGCGTATCACATTTACACTTGTAAAACCGATGTGTTCAGATTTAGCTCGTTTCGGTCTAAAACAGCTTGTCTCGTAGTATTTAGCACAAATACATACTTTTCGCGCAGTTATGAGAGAAAACATTTTGACGCGTATCACATGGACACTTAAAAACCGATGTGTTCAGATCTAGCTCGGTTCGGTCTAAAGCAGCTTGTCTCGTTGTGTTAAGCACGAATACATGCCTTTAGCGCAGTCATGAGAGAAAAAGGTTTGAAGCGTATCACACGGACACTTGTAAAACCGATGTGTTTAGATCTAGCTCGTTTTGGTCTAAAACAGCTTGTCTCGTTGTATTAAGCACGAATACAAGCTTTTCGCACAGTACTGAGAGAAAAAGTGTTGACGCGTATCACACGGACACTTGTAAAACCGATGTGTTCAGATCAAGCTCGTTTCGGTCTAAAACAGCTTGTCTCGATGTTTTAAGCGCGAATACATGCTTTTCTCGCAGTTATAAGAGAAAACGTTTTGACGCGTATCACACGGACACTTGTAAAACCGATGTGTTCAGATCTAGCTCGTTTCGTTCTAAAACAGCTTGTCTGGTTTTAAGCGCAAGTACATGCTTTTCGCGCAGTTATGAGAAAAAGTTTTGACGCGTATCACACGGACACTTGTAAAACCGATGTGTTCAGATCTAGCTCGTTTCGGTCTAAAACAGCTTGTCGCGTTGTAATAAGCTCCAATACATGCTTTTTGTGCAGTACTGAGAAAATGTGTTGACGCGTAGCATAAGGACACTTGTAAAATCGATGTGTTCAGACCTAGCTTGTTTCGTTCTAAAACAGCTTGTCTCGTCGTATTAAGCACGAATACATGCTTTTTGCGCAGTACGGAGAGAAAAAGCGTTGACGCGTATCACGCGCACACTTGTAAAACCGATTGTTTAGATCTAACTCGTTTCGGTCTAAAACAGCTTGTCTCATTGTTTTAAACAAGAATGCATGCTTGTCGCGCAGTTATGAGAGAAAAAGTTTTGACGCGCATCACACGGACGCTTGTAAAACCGAAGTTTTCGACCTAGCTCGTTTCGGACTAAGATTGTCTCGTTATATTAGGCCCGAATAAGTGCTTTTCGCGCAGTTATGAAAGAAAAAGTTCTGACGCGTTTCACACGGACACTTGTAAAACCGGTGTGTTCAGATCTAGCTCGTTTCGTTCTAAAACAGCTTGTCTCGTTGTATTAAGCACGAATACATGTTTTACGCGCGGTTATGAGAGAAAAGGTTTTGACGCGTAACACACGGAGACTTGTAACCGATGTGTTCAGATCTAGCTCGTTTCGGTCTAAAACAGTTTGTCTCTGTATTGAGCACGAATACGTGCTTTTCGCGCAGTTATGAGAGAAGAAGTTTTGACGCGTATTACACGGACACTTGTAAAACCGATGTGTTCAGATCTAGCTCGTTTCGTTCTAAAACAGCTGGTCTCGATGTTTTAAGCACGAATACATGCTTTTCGCGCAGTTATGAGAAAAAGTTTTGACGCGTATCACACGGACACTTGTAAAACCGATGTGTTCAGATCTAGCTCGTTTCGGTCTAAAACAGCTTGTCGCGTTGTATAAAGCTCGAATACATGCTTTTTGTGCAGTACTGAGAGAAAAAGCGTTGACGCATATCACACGCACACTTGCAAAATCGATGTGTTCAGATCTAACTCGTTTCGGTCTGAAACAGCTTGCCTCGTTGTTTTAAGCAAGAATGCATGCTTGTCGCGCAGTTATGAGAGAAAAAGTTTTGACGCGTATCACACGGACGCTTGTAAAACCGATGTTTTCGATCTAGCTCGATTCGGTCTAGAACAGCTTTTCTCCTTGTATTAAGCATGAATACATGCTTTTCGCGCCGTTATGAAAGGAAAAGTTCTGACGCGTTTCACACGGACACTTGTAAAACCGGTGTGTTCAGATCTAGCTCGTTTCGTTCTACATCAGCTTGTCTCGTATTAAGCATGAATACATGCTTTACGCGCGGTTATGACAGAAAAGGTTTTGACGCGTATCACACGGAGAATTGTAAAACCGATGTGTTCAGATCTAGTTCGTTTCGGTCTAGAACAGCTTTTCTCCTTGTATTAAGCACGACTACATGCTTTTAGCGCAGTTATGAGAAAAAGCGTTGACGCGTATCACACGCACACTTGCAAAATCGATGTGTTCAGATCTAACTCGTTTCGGTCTAAAACAGCTTGTCTCGTTGTTTTAAGCAAGAATGCATGCTTGTCGCGCAGTTATGAGAGAAAAAGTTTTGACGCGTATCACACGGACGCTTGTAAAACCGATGTTTTCGATCTAGCTCGATTCGGTGCTAGAACAGCTTTTCTCCTTGTATTAAGCATGAATACATGCTTTTCGCGCAGTTATGAAAGAAAAAGTTCTGACGCGTTTCACACGGACACTTGTAAAACCGGTGTGTTCAGATCTAGCTCGTTTCGTTCTAAATCAGCTTGTCTCGTATTAAGCATGAATACATGCTTTACGCGCGGTTATGACAGAAAAGGTTTTGACGCGTATCACACGGAGAATTGTAAAACCGATGTGTTCAGATCTAGTTCGTTTCGGTCTAGAACAGCTTTTCTCCTTGTATTAAGCAAGAATACATGCTTTTAGCGCAGTTATGAGAAAAAGCTTTGATGCGTATCACACGGACACTTGTAAAACCGTTGTGGTCAGATCTAGCTCGTTTCGGTCTAAAACAGCTTGTCTCGATATTTTAAGCACGAATACATGCTTTTCGCGCAGTTATGAGAGAAAAAGTTTTGACGCGTATCACAAGGACACCTGTAAAACCGATGTGTTCAGATCTAGCTCGTTTCGGTCTAAAACAGCTTGTCTCTTTGTATTAAGCACGAATACATGCTTTTCGCGCAGTTATGAGAAAAAGTTTTGACGCGTATCACACGGACACTTGTAAAACCGATGTGTTCAGATCTAGCTCGTTTCGGTCTAAAACAGTTTGTCTCTGTATTGAGCACGAATACGTGCTTTTCGCGCAGTTATCAGAGAAGAAGTTTTGACGCATATCACACGGATACATGTAAAACCGATATGTTCAGATCTATTTCGTTTCGGTCGAAAACAGCTTGTCTCGTTGTATTAAGCAGGAATACATGTTTTTTGCGCAGTCATGAGAGAAAAAGGTTTGAAGCGTATAACACGGACACTTGAAAAACCGATGTGTTCAGATCTAGCTCATTTTGGTCTAAAACAGCTTGTCTCGTTGTATTAAGCACGAATACAAGCTTTTCGCGCAATACTGATAGAAAAAGTGTTCACGCGTATTACACGGACACTTGTAAAACCGATGTGTTCAGATCAAGCTCGTTTCGGTCTAAAACAGCTTGTCTCGATGTTTTAAGCGCGAATACATGCTTTTCTCGCAGTTATAAGAGAAAACGTTTTGACGCGTATCACACGGACACTTGTAAAACCGATGTGTTCAGATCTAGCTCGTTTCGTTCTAAAACAGCTTGTCTCGTTTTAAGCGCAAGTACATGCTTTTCGCGCAGTTATGAGAGCAAAAGTTTTGACGCGTATCACGGACACTTGTAAGTTCATATCTAGCTCGTTGCTGTCTAAAGCAGCTTGTCTTCTTGTATTATGCACGAATACATGCTTTTAGCGCAGTTATGAGAGAACGTTTTGACGCGTATCACACGGACACTTGTAAAACCGATGTGTTCAGATCAAGCTCGTTTCGGTCTAAAACATCTTGTCTCGATGTTTTAAGCGCGAATACATGCTTTTCTCGCAGTTATAAGAGAAAACGTTTTGACGCGTATCACACGGACACTTGTAAAACCGATGTGTTCAGATCTTGCTCGTTTCGTTCTAAAACAGCTTGTCTCGTTTTAAGCGCAAGTACATGCTTTTCGCGCAGTTATGAGAGCAAAAGTTTTGACGCGTATCACGGACACTTGTAAAACCGATGTGTTCATATCTAGCTCGTTGCTGTCTAAAGCAGCTTGTCTCTTTGTATTAAGCACGAATACATGCCTTTCGCTCAGTGCTAAGAAAACGTTTTGACGCGTATCACATTTACACTTGTAAAACCGATGTGCTCAGATATAGCTCGTTTCGGTCTAAAACAGCTTGTCTCGTAGTATTTAGCACAAATACATACTTTTAGCGAAGTTATGAGAGAAAACATTTTGACGCGTATCACATGGACACTTTAAAACCGATGTGTTCAGATCTAGCCCGTTTCGGTCTAAAGCAGCTTGTCTCGTTGTATTAAACACGTACAGATGCTCTTCGCGCAGTCCTGAGAGAAAAAGTGTTGACGCGTATCACATGGACACTTGTAAAACCGATGTGTTCAGATCTAGCTCGTTTCGGTCTAAAGCAGCTTGTCTCGTTGTGTTAAGCACGAATACATGCTTTTAGCGCAGTCATGAGAGAAAAAGGTTTGAAGCGCATCACACGGACACTTGTAAAACATGTGTTCAGATCTAGCTCGTTTCGGTCGAAAACAGCTTGTCTCGTTGTATTAAGCACGAATACATGCTTTTTGCGCAGTCATGAGAGAAAAAGGTTTGAAGCGTATAACACGGACACTTGTAAAACCGATGTGTTCAGATCTAGCTCATTTTGGTCTAAAACAGCTTGTCTCGTTGTATTAAGCACGAATACAAGCTTTTCGCGCAATACTGATAGAAAAAGTGTTCACGCGTATTACATGGACACTTGTAAAACCGGTGTTCAGATCTAGCTCGTTTCGGTCTAAAACAGCTTGTCTCGTTGTATTAAGCACGAATACATGCTTTTCGCGCAGTTATGAGAGAAAAAGTTTGACGCGTATCACACGGACAATTGTAAACCCGATGTGTTCAGATCTAGCTCGTTTCGGTCTAAAACAGCTTGTCTCGTTGTATTAAGCACGAATACAAGCTTTTCGCGCAATACTGATAGAAAAAGTGTTCACGCGTATTACATGGACACTTGTAAAACCGGTGTTCAGATCTAGTTCGTTTCGGTCTAAAACAGGTTGTCTTCTTGTATTAAGCACGAATACATGCTTTTAGCGCAGTTATGAGAGAACGTTTTGACGCGTATCACACGGACACTTGTAAAACCGATGTGTTCAGATCAAGCTCGTTTCGGTCTAAAACAGCTTGTCTCGATGTTTTAAGCGCGAATACATGCTTTTCTCGCAGTTATAAGAGAAAACGTTTTGACGCGTATCACACGCACACTTGTAAAACCGATGTGTTCAGATCTAGCTCGTTTCGTTCTAAAACAGCTTGTCTCGTTTTAAGCGCAAGTACATGCTTTTCGCGCAGTTATGAGAGCAAAAGTTTTGACGCGTATCACGGACACTTGTAAGTTCATATCTAGCTCGTTGCTGTCTAAAGCAGCTTGTCTTCCTGTATTAAGCACGAATGCATGCTTTTAGCGCAGTTATGAGAGAACGTTTTGACGCGTATCACACGGACACTTGTAAAACCGATGTGTTCAGATCAAGCTCGTTTCGGTCTAAAACAGCTTGTCTCGATGTTTTAAGCGCGAATACATGCTTTTCTCGCAGTTATAAGAGAAAACGTTTTGACGCGTATCACACGGACACTTGTAAAACCGATGTGTTCAGATCTAGCTCGTTTCATTCTAAAACAGCTTGTCTCGTTTTAAGCGCAAGTACATGCTTTTCGCGCAGTTATGAGAGCAAAAGTTTTGACGCGTATCACGGACACTTGTAAAACCGATGTGTTCATATCTAGCTCGTTGCTGTCTAAAGCAGCTTGTCTCTTTGTATTAAGCGCGAATACATGCCTTTCGCTCAGTGCTAAGAAAACGTTTTGACGCGTATCACATTTACACTTGTAAAACCGATGTGTTCAGATCTAGTTCGTTTCGGTCTAAAACAGCTTGTCTCGTTGCAGTACGCACGAATACATGCTTTTCGCGCAGTTATGAGAAAAAGTTCTGACGCGTATCACACAGACACTTGTAAGACCGATGTGTTCAGATCTAGTTCGTTTCGGTCTAAAACAGCTTGCCGCGTTGTATTAAGCTCGAATACATGCTTTTTGTGCAGTACTGAGAGAAAAAGCGTTGACGCGTATCACACGCACACTTGCAAAATCGATGTGTTCAGATCTAACTCGTTTCGGTCTAAAACAGCTTGTCTCGTTGTTTTAAGCAAGAATGCATGCTTGTCGCGCAGTTATGAGAGAAAAAGTTTTGACGCGTATCACACGGACGCTTGTAAAACCGATGTTTTCGATCTAGCTCGATTCGGTGCTAGAACAGCTTTTCTCCTTGTATTAAGCATGAATACATGCTTTTCGCGCAGTTATGAAAGAAAAAGTTCTGACGCGTTTCACACGGACACTTGTAAAACCGGTGTGTTCAGATCTAGCTCGTTTCGTTCTAAATCAGCTTGTCTCGTATTAAGCATGAATACATGCTTTACGCGCGGTTATGACAGAAAAGGTTTTGACGCGTATCACACGGAGAATTGTAAAACCGATGTGTTCAGATCTAGTTCTTTTCGGTCTAGAACAACTTTTCTCCTTGTATTAAGCACGAATACATGCTTTTAGCGCAGTTATGAGAAAAAGCTTTGATGCGTATCACACGGACACTTGTAAAACTGTTGTGTTCAGATCTAGCTCGTTTCGGTTTAAAACAGCTTGTCTCGAAGTTTTAAGCACGAATACATGCTTTTCGCGCAGTTATGAGAGAAAAAGTTTGACGCGTATCGCACGGACACTTGTAAAACCGATGTGTTCAGATCTAGCTCGTTTCGGTCTAAAACAGCTTGTCTCTTTGTATTAAGCACGAATACATGCTTTTCGCGCAGTTATGAGAAAACGTTTTGACGCGTATCACACGGACACTTGTAAAACCGATGTGTTCAGATCTAGCTCGTTTCGGTATAAAACAGTTTGTCTCTGTATTGAGCACGAATACGTGCTTTTCGCGCAGTTATCAGAGAAGAAGTTTTGACGCATATCACACGGATACTTGTAAAACCGATATGTTCAGATCTAGTTCGTTTCGGTCGAAAACAGCTTGTCTCGTTGTATTAAGCAGGAATACATGCTTTTTGCGCAGTCATGAGAGAAAAAGGTTTGAAGCGTGTAACACGGACACTTGTAAAACCGATGTGTTCAGATCTAGCTCATTTTGGTCTAAAACAGCTTGTCTCGTTGTATTAAGCAAGAATACAAGCTTTTCGCGCAATACAGATAGAAAAAGTGTTCACGCGTATTACATGGACACTTGTAAAACCGGTGTTCAGATCTAGTTCGTTTCGGTCTAAAACAGCTTGTCTTCTTGTATTAAGCACGAATACATGCTTTTAGCGCAGTTATGAGAGAACGTTTTGACGCGTATCACGCGGACACTTGTAAAACCGATGTGTTCAGATCAAGCTCGTTTCGGTCTAAAACAGCTTGTCTCGATGTTTTAAGCGCGAATACATGCTTTTCTCGCAGTTATAAGAGAAAACGTTTTGACGCGTATCACACGGACACTTGTAAAACCGATGTGTTCAGATCTAGCTCGTTTCGTTCTAAAACAGCTTGTCTCGTTTTAAGCGCAAGTACATGCTTTTCGCGCAGTTATGAGAGCAAAAGTTTTGACGCGTATCACGGACACTTGTAAGTTCATATCTAGCTCGTTGCTGTCTAAAGCAGCTTGTCTTCTTGTATTAAGCACGAATACATGCTTTTAGCGCAGTTATGAGAGAACGTTTTGACGCGTATCACACGGACACTTGTAAAACCGATGTGTTCAGATCAAGCTCGTTTCGGTCTAAAACAGCTTGTCTCGATGTTTTAAGCGCGAATACATGCTTTTCTCGCAGTTATAAGAGAAAACGTTTTGACGCGTATCACACGGACACTTGTAAAACCGATGTGTTCAGATCTAGCTCGTTTCGTTCTAAAACAGCTTGTCTCGTTTTAAGCGCAAGTACATGCTTTTCGCGCAGTTATGAGAGCAAAAGTTTTGACGTGTATCACGGACACTTGTAAAACCGATGTGTTCATATCTAGCTCGTTGCTGTCTAAAGCAGCTCGTCTCTTTGTATTAAGCACGAATACATGCCTTTCGCTCAGTGCTAAGAAAACGTTTTGACGCGTATCACATTTACACTTGTAAAACCGATGTGCTCAGATATAGCTCGTTTCGGTCTAAAACAGCTTGTCTCGTAGTATTTAGCAGAAATACATACTTTTAGCGAAGTTATGAGAGAAAACATTTTGACGCGTATCACATGGACACTTTAAAACCGATGTGTTCAGATCTAGCTCGTTTCGGTCTAAAGCAGCTTGTCTCGTTGTATTAAACACGTACAGATGCTTTTCGCGCAGTCCTGAGAGAAAAAGTGTTGACGCGTATCACATGGACACTTGTAAAACCGATGTGTTCAGATCTAGCTCGTTTCGGTCTAAAGCAGCTTGTCTCGTTGTGTTAAGCACGAATACATGCTTTTAGCGCAGTCATGAGAGAAAAAGGTTTGAAGCGTATAACACGGACACTTGTAAAACCGATGTGTTTAGATCTAGCTCATTTTGGTCTAAAACAGCTTGTCTCGTTGTATTAAGCACGAATACAAGCTTTTCGCGCAATACTGATAGAAAAAGTGTTCACGCGTATTACATAGACACTTGTAAAACCGGTGTTCAGATCTAGCTCGTTTCGGTCTAAAACAGCTTGTCTCGTTGTATTAAGCACGGATACATGCTTTTCGCGCAGTTATGAGAGAAAAAGTTTGACGCGTATCACACGGACAATTGTAAAACCGATGTGTTCAGATCTAGTTCGTTTCGGTCTAAAACAGCTTGTCTTCTTGTATTAAGCACGAATACATGCTTTTAGCGCAGTTATGAGAGAACGTTTTGACGCGTATCACACGGACACTTGTAAAACCGATGTGTTCAGATCAAGCTCGTTTCGGTCTAAAACAGCTTGTCTCGATGTTTTAAGCGCGAATACATGCTTTTCTCGCAGTTATAAGAGAAAACGTTTTGACGCGTATCACACGGACACTTGTAAAACCGATGTGTTCAGATCTAGCTCGTTTCGTTCTAAAACAGCTTGTCTCGTTTTAAGCGCAAGTACATGCTTTTCGCGCAGTTATGAGAGCAAAAGTTTTGACGCGTATCACGGACACTTGTAAAACCGATGTGTTCATATCTAGCTCGTTGCTGTCTAAAGCAGCTTGTCTCTTTGTATTAAGCACGAATACATGCCTTTCGCTCAGTGCTAAGAAAACGTTTTGACGTGTATCACATTTACACTTGTAAAACCGATGTGCTCAGATATAGCTCGTTTCGGTCTAAAACAGCTTGTCTCGTAGTATTTAGCACAAATACATACTTTTAGCGAAGTTATGAGAGAAAACATTTTGACGCGTATCACATGGACACTTTAAAACCGATGTGTTCAGATCTAGCTCGTTTCGGTCTAAAGCAGCTTGTCTCGTTGTATTAAACACGTACAGATGCTTTTCGCGCAGTCCTGAGAGAAAAAGTGTTGACGCGTATCACATGGACACTTGTAAAACCGATGTGTTCAGATCTAGCTCGTTTCGGTCTAAAGCAGCTTGTCTCGTTGTGTTAAGCACGAATACATGCTTTTAGCGCAGTCATGAGAGAAAAAGGTTTGAAGCGCATCACACGGACACTTGTAAAACATGTGTTCAGATCTAGCTCGTTTTGGTCTAAAACAGCTTGTCTCGTTGTATTAAGCATGAATACAAGCTTTTCGCACAGTACTGAGAGAAAAAGTGTTGACGCGTATCACATGGACACTTGTAAAACCGGTGTTCAGATCTAGCTCGTTTCGGTCTAAAACAGCTTGTCTCGTTGTATTAAGCACGAATACAAGCTTTTCGCGCAGTTATGAGAGAAAAAGTTTTGACGCGTATCACACGGAGAATTCTAAAACCGATGTGTTCAGATCTTGTTTGTTTCGGTCTAGAACAGCTTTTCTCCTTGTATTAAGCACGAATACATGCTTTTAGCGCAGTTATGAGAGAAAAAGTTTTGACGCGCACCACACGGAACCTTGTAAAACCGATGTGTTCAGATCTAGCTCGTTTCGGTCTAAAACAGCTTGTCTCGTTGCATTAAGCACGAATACATGCTTTTCGCGCAGTTATGAGAAAAAGTTTTGAGGAGTATCACACGCACACTTGCAAAACCGACGTGTTCAGATCTAACTCGTTTCGGTCTAAAACAGCTTGTCTCGTTGTTTTAGGCAAGAATGCATGCTTGTCGCGCAGTTATGAGACAAAAAGTTTTGACGCGTATCACACAGACGCTTGTAAAACCGATGTTTTCGATCTAGCTCGTTTCGGTCTAGAACAGCTTTTCTCCTTGTATTAAGCATGAATACATGCTTTTCGCGCAGTTATGAAAGAAAAAGTTCTGACGCGTTTCACACGGACACTTGTAAAACCGGTGTGTTGAGATCTAGCGCGTTTCGTTCTAAAACAGCTTGTCTCGTATTAAGCACGAATACATGCTTTACGCGCGGTTATGAGAGAAAAGGTTTTGACGCGTATCACACGGAGAATTATAAAAGCGATGTGTTCAGATCTAGTTCGTTTCGGTCAGAACAACTTTTCTCCTTGTATTAAGCACGAATACATGCTTTTAGCGCAGTTATGAGAAAAAGTTTTGACGCGTATCACGGACACTTGTAAAACCGATGTGTTCATATTTAGCTCGTTGCTGTCTAAAGCAGCTTGTCTCTGTATTAAGCACGAATACATGCCTTTCGCGCAGTGCTGAGAAAACGTTTTGACGCGTATCACATTTACACTTGTAAAACCGATGTGTTCAGATTTAGCTCGTTTCGGTCTAAAACAGCTTGTCTCGTAGTATTTAGCACAAATACATACTTTTCGCGCAGTTATGAGAGAAAACATTTTGACGCGTATCACATGGACACTTAAAAACCGATGTGTTCAGATCTAGCTCGTTTCGGTCTAAAGCAGCTTGTCTCGTTGTGTTAAGCACGAATACATGCCTTTAGCGCAGTCATGAGAGAAAAAGGTTTGAAGCGTATCACACGGACACTTGTAAAACCGATGTGTTTAGATCTAGCTCGTTTTGGTCTAAAACAGCTTGTCTCGTTGTATTAAGCACGAATACAAGCTTTTCGCACAGTTCTGAGAGAAAAAGGGTTGACGTGTATCACACGGACACTTGTAAAACCGATGTGTTCAGATCTAGCTCGTTTCGGTCTAAAACAGCTTGTCTCGATGTTTTAAGCGCGAATACATGCTTTTCTCGCAGTTATAAGAGAAAACGTTTTGACGCGTATCACACGGACACTTGTAAAACCGATGTGTTCAGATCTAGCTCGTTTCGTTCTAAAACAGCTTGTCTGGTTTTAAGCGCAAGTACATGCTTTTCGCGCAGTTATGAGAAAAAGTTTTGACGCGTATCACACGGACACTTGTAAAACCGATGTGTTCAGATCTAGCTCGTTTCGGTCTAAAACAGCTTGTCGCGTTGTATTAAGCACGAATACAAGCTTTTCGCACAGTTCTGAGAGAAAAAGGGTTGACGTGTATCACACGGACACTTGTAAAACCGATGTGTTCAGATCTAGCTCGTTTCGGTCTAAAACAGCTTGTCTCGATGTTTTAAGCGCGAATACATGCTTTTCTCGCAGTTATAAGAGAAAACGTTTTGACGCGTATCACACGGACACTTGTAAAACCGATGTGTTCAGATCTAGCTCGTTTCGTTCTAAAACAGCTTGTCTGGTTTTAAGCGCAAGTACATGCTTTTCGCGCAGTTATGAGAAAAAGTTTTGACGCGTATCACACGGACACTTGTAAAACCGATGTGTTCAGATCTAGCTCGTTTCGGTCTAAAACAGCTTGTCGCGTTGTATTAAGCTCCAATACATGCTTTTTGTGCAGTACTGAGAAAATGTGTTGACGCGTAGCATAAGGACACTTGTAAAATTGATGTGTTCAGACCTAGCTTGTTTCGTTCTAAAACAGCTTGTCTCGTCGTATTAAGCACGAATACATGCTTTTTGCGCAGTACGGAGAGAAAAAGCGTGGACGCGTATCACGCCCACACTTGTAAAACCGATTGTTTAGATCTAACTCGTTTCGGTCTAAAACAGCTTGTATCATTGTTTTAAACAAGAATGCATGCTTGTCGCGCAGTTATGAGAGAAAAAGTTTTGACGCGCATCACACGGACGCTTGTAAAACCGAAGTTTTCGACCTAGCTCGTTTCGGACTAAGATTGTCTCGTTATATTAGGCCCGAATAAGTGCTTTTCGCGCAGTTATGAAAGAAAAAGTTCTGACGCGTTTCACACGGACACTTGTAAAACCGGTGTGTTCAGATCTAGCTCGTTTCGTTCTAAAACAGCTTGTCTCGTATTAAGCACGAATACATGCTTTACGCGCGGTTATGAGAGAAAAGGTTTTGACGCGTATCACACGGAGAATTGTAAAAGCGATGTGTTCAGATCTAGTTCGTTTCGGTCAGAACAACTTTTCTCCTTGTATTAAGCACGAATACATGCTTTTAGCGCAGTTATGAGAAAAAGTTTTGACGCGTATCACGGACACTTGTAAAACCGATGTGTTCATATTTAGCTCGTTGCTGTCTAAAGCAGCTTGTCTCTGTATTAAGCACGAGTACATGCCTTTCGCGCAGTGCTGAGAAAACGTTTTGACGCGTATCACATTTACACTTGTAAAACCGATGTGTTCAGATTTAGCTCGTTTCGGTCTAAAACAGCTTGTCTCGTAGTATTTAGCACAAATACATACTTTTCGCGCAGTTATGAGAGAAAACATTTTGACGCGTATCACATGGACACTTAAAAACCGATGTGTTCAGATCTAGCTCGTTTCGGTCTAAAGCAGCTTGTCTCGTTGTGTTAAGCACGAATACATGCCTTTAGCGCAGTCATGAGAGAAAAAGGTTTGAAGCGTATCACACGGACACTTGTAAAACCGATGTGTTTAGATCTAGCTCGTTTTGGTCTAAAACAGCTTGTCTCGTTGTATTAAGCACGAATACAAGCTTTTCGCACAGTTCTGAGAGAAAAAGGGTTGACGTGTATCACACGGACACTTGTAAAACCGATGTGTTCAGATCTAGCTCGTTTCGGTCTAAAACAGCTTGTCTCGATGTTTTAAGCGCGAATACATGCTTTTCTCGCAGTTATAAGAGAAAACGTTTTGACGCGTATCACACGGACACTTGTAAAACCGATGTGTTCAGATCTAGCTCGTTTCGTTCTAAAACAGCTTGTCTGGTTTTAAGCGCAAGTACATGCTTTTCGCGCAGTTATGAGAAAAAGTTTTGACGCGTATCACACGGACACTTGTAAAACCGATGTGTTCAGATCTAGCTCGTTTCGGTCTAAAACAGCTTGTCGCGTTGTATTAAGCTCCAATACATGCTTTTTGTGCAGTACTGAGAAAATGTGTTGACGCGTAGCATAAGGACACTTGTAAAATCGATGTGTTCAGACCTAGCTTGTTTCGTTCTAAAACAGCTTGTCTCGTCGTATTAAGCACGAATACATGCTTTTTGCGCAGTACGGAGAGAAAAAGCGTGGACGCGTATCACGCCCACACTTGTAAAACCGATTGTTTAGATCTAACTCGTTTCGGTCTAAAACAGCTTGTATCATTGTTTTAAACAAGAATGCATGCTTGTCGCGCAGTTATGAGAGAAAAAGTTTTGACGCGCATCACACGGACGCTTGTAAAACCGAAGTTTTCGACCTAGCTCGTTTCGGACTAAGATTGTCTCGTTATATTAGGCCCGAATAAGTGCTTTTCGCGCAGTTATGAAAGAAAAAGTTCTGACGCGTTTCACACGGACACTTGTAAAACCGGTGTGTTCAGATCTAGCTCGTTTCGTTCTAAAACAGCTTGTCTCGTTATTAAGCACGAATACATGCTTTACGCGCGGTTATGAGAGAAAAGGTTTTGACGCGTATCACACGGAGACTTGTAAAACCGATGTGTTCAGATCTAGCTCGTTTCGGTCTAGAACAGCTTTTCTCCTTGTATTAAGCACGAATACATGCTTTTCGCGCAGTTATGAGAGAAAAGTTTTGACGCGTATCACACGGACACTTGTAAAACCGATGTGTTCAGATCTAGCTCGTTTCTGTCTAAAGCAGCTTGTCTCGTGTATTAAGCACGAATACATGCCTTTCGCGCAGTGCTGAGAAAAAGTTTTGACGCGTATCACACGGACACTTGTAAAACCGATGTGTTCAGATCTAGCTCGTTTCGGTCTAAAACAGCTTGTCTCGTTGTATTTAGCACGAATACATGCTTTTCGCGCAGTTATGAGAGAAAACGTTTTGACGCGTATCACACGGACACTTGAAAACCGATGTGTTCAGATCTAGCTCGTTTCGGTCTAAAGCAGCTTGTCTCGTTGTGTTAAGCACGAATACATGCCTTTAGCGCAGTCATGAGAGAAAAAGGTTTGAAGCGTATCACACGGACACTTGTAAAACCGATGTGTTTAGATCTAGCTCGTTTTGGTCTAAAACAGCTTGTCTCGTTGTATTAAGCACGAATACAAGCTTTTCGCACAGTTCTGAGAGAAAAAGGGTTGACGCGTATCACACGGACACTTGTAAAACCGATGTGTTCAGATCTAGCTCGTTTCGGTCTAAAACAGCTTGTCTCGATGTTTTAAGCGCGAATACATGCTTTTCTCGCAGTTATAAGAGAAAACGTTTTGACGCGTATCACACGGACACTTGTAAAACCGATGTGTTCAGATCTAGCTCGTTTCGTTCTAAAACAGCTTGTCTGGTTTTAAGCGCAATACATGTTTTCGCGCAGTTATGAGAAAAAGTTTTGACGCGTATCACACGGACACTTGTAAAACCGATGTGTTCAGATCTAGCTCGTTTCGGTCTAAAACAGCTTGTCGCGTTGTATTAAGCTCCAATACATGCTTTTTGTGCAGTACTGAGAAAATGTGTTGACGCGTAGCATAAGGACACTTGTAAAATCGATGTGTTCAGACCTAGCTTGTTTCGTTCTAAAACAGCTTGTCTCGTCGTATTAAGCACGAATACATGCTTTTTGCGCAGTACGGAGAGAAAAAGCGTGGACGCGTATCACGCCCACACTTGTAAAACCGATTGTTTAGATCTAACTCGTTTCGGTCTAAAACAGCTTGTATCATTGTTTTAAACAAGAATGCATGCTTGTCGCGCAGTTATGAGAGAAAAAGTTTTGACGCGCATCACACGGACGCTTGTAAAACCGAAGTTTTCGACCTAGCTCGTTTCGGACTAAGATTGTCTCGTTATATTAGGCACGAATAAGTGCTTTTCGCGCAGTTATGAAAGAAAAAGTTCTGACGCGTTTCACACGGACACTTGTAAAACCGGTGTGTTCAGATCTAGCTCGTTTCGTTCTAAAACAGCTTGTCTCGTTGTATTAAGCACGAATACATGCTTTTACGCGCGGTTATGAGAGAAAAGGTTTTGACGCGTAACACACGGAGACTTGTAACCGATGTGTTCAGATCTAGCTCGTTTCGGTCTAAAACAGTTTGTCTCTGTATTGAGCACGAATACGTGCTTTTCGCGCAGTTATGAGAGAAGAAGTTTTGACGCGTATCACACGGACACTTGTAAAACCGATGTGTTCAGATCTAGCTCGTTTCGTTCTAAAACAGCTTGTCTCGATGTTTTAAGCACGAATACATGCTTTTCGCGCAGTTATGAGAAAAAGATTTGACGCGTATCACACGGACACTTGTAAAACCGATGTGATCAGATCTAGCTCGTTTCGGTCTAAAACAGCTTGTCTTTTTGTATTAAGCACGAATACATGCTTTTCGCGCAGTACTGAGAGAAAAAGCGTTGACGCGTATCACACGCACCCTTGCAAAATCGATGTGTTCAGATCTAACTCGTTTCGGTCTAAAACAGCTTGTCTCGTTGTTTTAAGCAAGAATGCATGCTTGTCGCGCAGTTATGAGAGAAACAGTTTTGACGCGTATCACACGCACGCTTGTAAAACCGATGTTTTCGATCTAGCTCGATTCGGTCTAGAACAGCTTTTCTCCTTGTATTAAACATGAATACATGCTTTTCGCGCAGTTATGAAAGAAAAAGTTCTGACGCGTTTCACACGGACACTTGTAAAACCGGTGTGTTCAGATCTAGTTCGTTTCGGTCTAAAACAGCTTGTCTCGATGTTTTAAGCACGAATACATGCTTTTCCCGCAGTTATGAGAGAAAAAGTTTTGACGCGTATCACACGGAGAATTGTAAAACCGATGTGTTCAGATCTAGTTCGTTTCGGTCTAGAACAGCTTTTCTCCTTATATTAAGTACGAATACAAGATTTTAGCGCAGTTATGAGAAAAAGTTCTGAAGCGTATCACACGGACACTTCTAGAACCGATGTGTTCAGATCTAGCTCGTTTCGGTCTAAAACAACTTGTCTCGATGTTTTAAGCACGAATACATGCTTTTCGTGCAGTTATGAGAAAAAAAGTTTTGACGCGTATCACACGGACACTTGTAAAACCGATGTGTTCAGATCTAGCTCGTTTCGGTCTAAAACAGCTTGTCTTTTTGTATTAAGCACGAATACATGCTTTTCGCGCAGTTATGAGGAGACGTTTTGACGCGTATCACACGGATACTTGTAAAACAGATATGTTCAGATCTAGCTCGTTTCGGTCGAAAACAGCTTGTCTCGTTGTATTAAGCACGAATACATGCTTTTCGCGCAGTTATGAGAGAAAAAGTTTTCACGCGTATCACACGGACAATTGTAAAACCGATGAGTTCAGATCTAGCTCGTTTCGGTCTAAAACAGCTTGTCTCGATGTTTTAAGAGCGAATACATGCTTTTCTCGCAGAAATAAGAGAAACCGTTTTGACGTGTATCATACGGACACTTTAAAACCGATGTGTTCAGATCTAGCTCGTTTCGTTCTAAAACAGCTTGTCTCCTTTTAAGCGCAAGTACTTGCTTTTCGCGCAGTTATGAGAGCAAAAGTTTTGACGCGTATCACGAGCCCTTGTAAAACCGATGTGTTCATATCTACCTCGTTTCTGTCTAAAACAGCTTGTCTCTTTGTATTAAGCACGAATACATGCTTTTCGCGCAGTTATGAGAGAAGAAGTATTGACGCGTATCACACGGATACTTGTAAAACCGATATGTTCAGATCTAGTTCGTTTCGGTCTAAAACAGCTTGTCTCGTTGTATTAAGCACGAATACATGGTTTTCGCGCAGTTATGAGAGAAAAAGTTTTGATGCGTATCACACGGACAATTGTAAAACTGATGTGTTCAGATCAAGTTCGTTTCGGTCTAAAACAGCTTGTCTTCTTGTATTAAGCACGAATACATGCTTTTAACGCAGTTATGAGAGAACGTTTTGACGCGTATCTCACGGACACTGGTAAAACCGATGTGTTCAGATCTAGCTCGTGTCGGTCGAAAGCAGCTTGTCTCGTTGTATTATGCACGAATATATGCTTTTCGCGCAGTCCTAAGAGAAAAAGTGTTGACGCGTATCACATGGACACTTGTAAAACCGATGTGTTCAGATCTAGCTCGTTTTGGTCTAAAACAGCTTGTCTCGTTGTATTAAGCACGAATACAAGCTTTTCGCACAGTACTGAGAGAAAATGTGTTGACGCGTATCACATGGACACTTGTAAAACCGGTGTTCAGATCTAGCTCGTTTCGGTCTAAAACAGCTTGTCTCCTTGTATTAAGCATGAATACATGCTTTTCGCGCAGTTATAAATGAAAAAGTTCTGACGCGTTTCACACGGACACTTGGAAAACCGGTGTGTTCAGATCTAGCTCGTTTCGTTCTAAAACAGCTTGTCTCGTATTAAGAACGAATACATGCTTTACGCGCGGTTATGAGAGAAAAGGTTTTGACGCGTATCACACGGAGAATTGTAAAACCGATGTGTTCAGATCTAGCTCGTTTCGGTCTAAAACAGCTTGTCTAGATGTTTTAAGCAAAAAAACATGCTTGTCGCGGATATGAAAGAAATGGTTTTGACGCGTATCACACGTACGGACACTTGTAAAACCGATGTGTTCAGATCTAGCTCGTTTCCGTCTAAAACAGCTCGCCTCTGTATTAAGTACGAATACATGCTTTTCGCGCAGTTATGAGAAAAAGCTATGATGGGTATCACACGGACACTTGTAAAACCGATGTGTTCAGATCTAGCTCGTTTCGGTCTAAAACAGCTTGTCTCGATGTTTTAAGCACGAATACATGCTTTTCGCGCAGTTATGAGAGAAAAAGTTTTGACGCGTATCACACGGAGAATTGTAAAACCGATGTGTTCAGATCTAGTTCGTTTCGGTCTAGAACAGCTTTTCTCCTTGTATTAAGTACGAATACATGATTTTAGCGCAGTTATGAGAAAAAGTTCTGAAGCGTATCACACGGACACTTCTAAAACCGATGTGTTCAGATCTAGCTCGTTTCGGTCTAAAACAACTTGTCTTTTTGTATTAAGCACGAATACATGCTTTTCGCGCAGTTATGAGGAAACGTTTTGACGCGTATCACACGGACACTTGTAAAACCGATATGTTCAGATCTAGCTCGTTTCGGTCGAAAACAGCTTGTCTCGTTGTATTAAGCACGAATACATGCTTTTTGCGCAGTCATGAGAGAAAAAGGTTTGAAGCGTATCACACGGACACTTGTAAAACCGATGTGTTCACATCTGGCTCATTTTGGTCTAAAACAGCTTGTCTCGTTGTATTAAGCACGAATACAAGCTTTTCGCGCTATACTGATAGAAAAAGTGTTGACGCGTATCACATGGACACTTGTAAAACCGGTGTTCAGATCTAGCTCGTCTCGGTCTAAAACAGCTTGTCTCGATGTTTTAAGAGCGAATACATGCTTTTCTCGCAGAAATAAGAGAAACCGTTTTGACGTGTATCATACGGACACTTTAAAACCGATGTGTTCAGATCTAGCTCGTTTCGTTCTAAAACAGCTTGTCTCCTTTTAAGCGCAAGTACTTGCTTTTCGCGCAGTTATGAGAGCAAAAGTTTTGACGCGTATCACGAGCCCTTGTAAAACCGATGTGTTCATATCTACCTCGTTTCTGTCTAAAACAGCTTGTCTCTTTGTATTAAGCACGAATACATGCCTTTCGCGCAGTGCTGAGAAAAAGTTTTGACGCGTATCACATGGACACTTGTAAAACCGATGTGTTCAGATTTAGCTCGTTTCGGTCTAAAACAGCTTGCCTAGTTGTATTTAGCACAAATACATACTTTTCGCGCAGTTATGAGAGAAAACGTTTTTACGCGTATCACATGGACACTTTAAAAAAGATGTGTTGAGATCTAGCTCGTTTCGGTCTAAAGCAGCTTGTCTCGTTGTATTAAGCACGAATACATGCTTTTAGCGCAGTCATGAGAGAAAAAAGTTTGAAGCGTATCACACGGACACTTGTAAAACCGATGTGTTCTGATCTAGCTCGTTTTGGTCTAAAACACCTTTACTCGTTGTATTAAGCACGAATACAAGCTTTTCGCACAGTACTGAGAAAGTGTTGACGCGTATCACATGGACACTTGTAAAACCGGTGTTCAGATCTAGCTCGTTTCGGTCTAAAACAGCTTGTCTCGTTGCATTAAGCACGAATACATGCTTTTCGCGCAGTTATGAGAGAAAACGTTTTGACGCGTATCACACGGAGAATGCTAAAACCGATGTGCTCAGATCTAGTTCGTTTCGGTCTAGAACAGCTTTTCTCCTTGTATTTAGCACGAATACATGCATTTGGCGCAGTTGTGAGAGAAAACGTTTTGACGCGTATCACACGGACAATTGTAAAACCGATGTGTTCAGATCTAGCTCGGTTCGGTCTAAAACAGCTTCTCTTTGTATTAAGCACGAATGCATGCTTTTTGCGCAGTTATGATAAAAAGTTTTGACGCGTATCACACGGACAGTTGTAAACCCGATGTGTTCAGATCTATCTCGTTTCGGTCTAAAACAGTTTGTCTCTGTATTGAGCACGAATACATGCTTTTCGCGCAGTTATGAGAGAAGAAGTTTTGACGCGTATCACACGGATACTTGTAAAACCGATATGTTCAGATCTAGTTCGTTTCGGTCTAAAACAGCTTGTCTCGTTGTATTAAGCACGAATACATGGTTTTCGCGCAGTTATGAGAGAAAAAGTTTTGATGCGTATCACACGGACAATTGTAAAACTGATGTGTTCAGATCAAGTTCGTTTCGGTCTAAAACAGCTTGTCTTCTTGTATTAAGCACGAATACATGCTTTTAACGCAGTTATGAGAGAACGTTTTGACGCGTATCTCACGGACACTGGTAAAACCGATGTGTTCAGATCTAGCTCGTGTCGGTCGAAAGCAGCTTGTCTCGTTGTATTATGCACGAATATATGCTTTTCGCGCAGTCCTAAGAGAAAAAGTGTTGACGCGTATCACATGGACACTTGTAAAACCGATGTGTTCAGATCTAGCTCGTTTTGGTCTAAAACAGCTTGTCTCGTTGTATTAAGCACGAATACAAGCTTTTCGCACAGTACTGAGAGAAAATGTGTTGACGCGTATCACATGGACACTTGTAAAACCGGTGTTCAGATCTAGCTCGTTTCGGTCTAAAACAGCTTGTCTCCTTGTATTAAGCATGAATACATGCTTTTCGCGCAGTTATAAATGAAAAAGTTCTGACGCGTTTCACACGGACACTTGGAAAACCGGTGTGTTCAGATCTAGCTCGTTTCGTTCTAAAACAGCTTGTCTCGTATTAAGAACGAATACATGCTTTACGCGCGGTTATGAGAGAAAAGGTTTTGACGCGTATCACACGGAGAATTGTAAAACCGATGTGTTCAGATCTAGCTCGTTTCGGTCTAAAACAGCTTGTCTAGATGTTTTAAGCAAAAAAACATGCTTGTCGCGGATATGAAAGAAATGGTTTTGACGCGTATCACACGTACGGACACTTGTAAAAAAGATGTGTTCACATCTAGCTCGTTTCCGTCTAAAACAGCTCGCCTCTGTATTAAGTACGAATACATGCTTTTCGCGCAGTTATGAGAAAAAGCTATGATGGGTATCACACGGACACTTGTAAAACCGATGTGTTCAGATCTAGCTCGTTTCGGTCTAAAACAGCTTGTCTCGATGTTTTAAGCACGAATACATGCTTTTCGCGCAGTTATGAGAGAAAAAGTTTTGACGCACATCACACGGAGAATTGTAAAACCGATGTGTTCAGATCTAGTTCGTTTCGGTCTAGAACAGCTTTTCTCCTTGTATTAAGTACGAATACATGATTTTAGCGCAGTTATGAGAAAAAGTTCTGAAGCGTATCACACGGACACTTCTAAAACCGATGTGTTCAGATCTAGCTCGTTTCGGTCTAAAACAACTTGTCTTTTTGTATTAAGCACGAATACATGCTTTTCGCGCAGTTATGAGGAAACGTTTTGACGCGTATCACACGGACACTTGTAAAACCGATATGTTCAGATCTAGCTCGTTTCGGTCGAAAACAGCTTGTCTCGTTGTATTAAGCACGAATACATGCTTTTTGCGCAGTCATGAGAGAAAAAGGTTTGAAGCGTATCACACGGACACTTGTAAAACCGATGTGTTCACATCTGGCTCATTTTGGTCTAAAACAGCTTGTCTCGTTGTATTAAGCACGAATACAAGCTTTTCGCGCTATACTGATAGAAAAAGTGTTGACGCGTATCACATGGACACTTGTAAAACCGGTGTTCAGATCTAGCTCGTCTCGGTCTAAAACAGCTTGTCTCGATGTTTTAAGAGCGAATACATGCTTTTCTCGCAGAAATAAGAGAAACCGTTTTGACGTGTATCATACGGACACTTTAAAACCGATGTGTTCAGATCTAGCTCGTTTCGTTCTAAAACAGCTTGTCTCCTTTTAAGCGCAAGTACTTGCTTTTCGCGCAGTTATGAGAGCAAAAGTTTTGACGCGTATCACGAGCCCTTGTAAAACCGATGTGTTCATATCTACCTCGTTTCTGTCTAAAACAGCTTGTCTCTTTGTATTAAGCACGAATACATGCCTTTCGCGCAGTGCTGAGAAAAAGTTTTGACGCGTATCACATGGACACTTGTAAAACCGATGTGTTCAGATTTAGCTCGTTTCGGTCTAAAACAGCTTGCCTAGTTGTATTTAGCACAAATACATACTTTTCGCGCAGTTATGAGAGAAAACGTTTTTACGCGTATCACATGGACACTTTAAAAAAGATGTGTTGAGATCTAGCTCGTTTCGGTCTAAAGCAGCTTGTCTCGTTGTATTAAGCACGAATACATGCTTTTAGCGCAGTCATGAGAGAAAAAAGTTTGAAGCGTATCACACGGACACTTGTAAAACCGATGTGTTCTGATCTAGCTCGTTTTGGTCTAAAACACCTTTACTCGTTGTATTAAGCACGAATACAAGCTTTTCGCACAGTACTGAGAAAGTGTTGACGCGTATCACATGGACACTTGTAAAACCGGTGTTCAGATCTAGCTCGTTTCGGTCTAAAACAGCTTGTCTCGTTGCATTAAGCACGAATACATGCTTTTCGCGCAGTTATGAGAGAAAACGTTTTGACGCGTATCACACGGAGAATGCTAAAACCGATGTGCTCAGATCTAGTTCGTTTCGGTCTAGAACAGCTTTTCTCCTTGTATTTAGCACGAATACATGCATTTGGCGCAGTTGTGAGAGAAAACGTTTTGACGCGTATCACACGGACAATTGTAAAACCGATGTGTTCAGATCTAGCTCGGTTCGGTCTAAAACAGCTTCTCTTTGTATTAAGCACGAATGCATGCTTTTTGCGCAGTTATGATAAAAAGTTTTGACGCGTATCACACGGACAGTTGTAAACCCGATGTGTTCAGATCTATCTCGTTTCGGTCTAAAACAGTTTGTCTCTGTATTGAGCACGAATACATGCTTTTCGCGCAGTTATGAGAGAAGAAGTTTTGACGCGTATCACACGGATACTTGTAAAACCGATATGTTCAGATCTAGTTCGTTTCGGTCTAAAACAGCTTGTCTCGTTGTATTAAGCACGAATACATGGTTTTCGCGCAGTTATGAGAGAAAAAGTTTTGATGCGTATCACACGGACAATTGTAAAACTGATGTGTTCAGATCAAGTTCGTTTCGGTCTAAAACAGCTTGTCTTCTTGTATTAAGCACGAATACATGCTTTTAACGCAGTTATGAGAGAACGTTTTGACGCGTATCTCACGGACACTGGTAAAACCGATGTGTTCAGATCTAGCTCGTGTCGGTCGAAAGCAGCTTGTCTCGTTGTATTATGCACGAATATATGCTTTTCGCGCAGTCCTAAGAGAAAAAGTGTTGACGCGTATCACATGGACACTTGTAAAACCGATGTGTTCAGATCTAGCTCGTTTTGGTCTAAAACAGCTTGTCTCGTTGTATTAAGCACGAATACAAGCTTTTCGCACAGTACTGAGAGAAAATGTGTTGACGCGTATCACATGGACACTTGTAAAACCGGTGTTCAGATCTAGCTCGTTTCGGTCTAAAACAGCTTGTCTCCTTGTATTAAGCATGAATACATGCTTTTCGCGCAGTTATAAATGAAAAAGTTCTGACGCGTTTCACACGGACACTTGGAAAACCGGTGTGTTCAGATCTAGCTCGTTTCGTTCTAAAACAGCTTGTCTCGTATTAAGAACGAATACATGCTTTACGCGCGGTTATGAGAGAAAAGGTTTTGACGCGTATCACACGGAGAATTGTAAAACCGATGTGTTCAGATCTAGCTCGTTTCGGTCTAAAACAGCTTGTCTAGATGTTTTAAGCAAAAAAACATGCTTGTCGCGGATATGAAAGAAATGGTTTTGACGCGTATCACACGTACGGACACTTGTAAAACCGATGTGTTCAGATCTAGCTCGTTTCCGTCTAAAACAGCTCGCCTCTGTATTAAGTACGAATACATGCTTTTCGCGCAGTTATGAGAAAAAGCTATGATGGGTATCACACGGACACTTGTAAAACCGATGTGTTCAGATCTAGCTCGTTTCGGTCTAAAACAGCTTGTCTCGATGTTTTAAGCACGAATACATGCTTTTCGCGCAGTTATGAGAGAAAAAGTTTTGACGCGTATCACACGGAGAATTGTAAAACCGATGTGTTCAGATCTAGTTCGTTTCGGTCTAGAACAGCTTTTCTCCTTGTATTAAGTACGAATACATGATTTTAGCGCAGTTATGAGAAAAAGTTCTGAAGCGTATCACACGGACACTTCTAAAACCGATGTGTTCAGATCTAGCTCGTTTCGGTCTAAAACAACTTGTCTTTTTGTATTAAGCACGAATACATGCTTTTCGCGCAGTTATGAGGAAACGTTTTGACGCGTATCACACGGACACTTGTAAAACCGATATGTTCAGATCTAGCTCGTTTCGGTCGAAAACAGCTTGTCTCGTTGTATTAAGCACGAATACATGCTTTTTGCGCAGTCATGAGAGAAAAAGGTTTGAAGCGTATCACACGGACACTTGTAAAACCGATGTGTTCACATCTGGCTCATTTTGGTCTAAAACAGCTTGTCTCGTTGTATTAAGCACGAATACAAGCTTTTCGCGCTATACTGATAGAAAAAGTGTTGACGCGTATCACATGGACACTTGTAAAACCGGTGTTCAGATCTAGCTCGTCTCGGTCTAAAACAGCTTGTCTCGTTGTATTAAGCACGAATACATGCTTTTCGCGCAGTTATGAGAGAAAAAGCTTTCACGCGTATCACACGGACAATTGTAAAACCGATGTGTTCAGATCTAGCTCGTTTCGGTCTAAAACAGCTTGTCTCGATGTTTTAAGAGCGAATACATGCTTTTCTCGCAGATATAAGAGAAAACGTTTTGACGTGTATCATACGGACACTTTAAAACCGATGTGTTCAGATCTAGCTCGTTTCGTTCTAAAACAGCTTGTCTCCTTTTAAGCGCAAGTACTTGCTTTTCGCGCAGTTATGAGAGCAAAAGTTTTGACGCGTATCACGAGCCCTTGTAAAACCGATGTGTTCATATCTACCTCGTTTCTGTCTAAAACAGCTTGTCTCTTTGTATTAAGCACGAATACATGCCTTTCGCGCAGTGCTGAGAAAAAGTTTTGACGCGTATCACATGGACACTTGTAAAACCGATGTGTTCAGATTTAGCTCGTTTCGGTCTAAAACAGCTTGCCTAGTTGTATTTAGCACAAATACATACTTTTCGCGCAGTTATGAGAGAAAACGTTTTTACGCGTATCACATGGACACTTTAAAAAAGATGTGTTGAGATCTAGCTCGTTTCGGTCTAAAGCAGCTTGTCTCGTTGTATTAAGCACGAATACATGCTTTTAGCGCAGTCATGAGAGAAAAAAGTTTGAAGCGTATCACACGGACACTTGTAAAACCGATGTGTTCAGATCTAGCTCGTTTTGGTCTAAAACACCTTTACTCGTTGTATTAAGCACGAATACAAGCTTTTCGCACAGTACTGAGAAAGTGTTGACGCGTATCACATGGACACTTGTAAAACCGGTGTTCAGATCTAGCTCGTTTCGGTCTAAAACAGCTTGTCTCGTTGCATTAAGCACGAATACATGCTTTTCGCGCAGTTATGAGAGAAAACGTTTTGACGCGTATCACACGGAGAATGCTAAAACCGATGTGCTCAGATCTAGTTCGTTTCGGTCTAGAACAGCTTTTCTCCTTGTATTTAGCACGAATACATGCATTTGGCGCAGTTGTGAGAGAAAACGTTTTGACGCGTATCACACGGACAATTGTAAAACCGATGTGTTCAGATCTAGCTCGGTTCGGTCTAAAACAGCTTCTCTTTGTATTAAGCACGAATGCATGCTTTTTGCGCAGTTATGATAAAAAGTTTTGACGCGTATCACACGGACAGTTGTAAACCCGATGTGTTCAGATCTAGCTCGTTTCGGTCTAAAACAGTTTGTCTCTGTATTGAGCACGAATACATGCTTTTCGCGCAGTTATGAGAGAAGAAGTTTTGACGCGTATCACACGGATACTTGTAAAACCGATATGTTCAGATCTAGTTCGTTTCGGTCTAAAACAGCTTGTCTCGTTGTATTAAGCACGAATACATGGTTTTCGCGCAGTTATGAGAGAAAAAGTTTTGATGCGTATCACACGGACAATTGTAAAACTGATGTGTTCAGATCAAGTTCGTTTCGGTCTAAAACAGCTTGTCTTCTTGTATTAAGCACGAATACATGCTTTTAACGCAGTTATGAGAGAACGTTTTGACGCGTATCTCACGGACACTGGTAAAACCGATGTGTTCAGATCTAGCTCGTGTCGGTCGAAAGCAGCTTGTCTCGTTGTATTATGCACGAATATATGCTTTTCGCGCAGTCCTAAGAGAAAAAGTGTTGACGCGTATCACATGGACACTTGTAAAACCGATGTGTTCAGATCTAGCTCGTTTTGGTCTAAAACAGCTTGTCTCGTTGTATTAAGCACGAATACAAGCTTTTCGCACAGTACTGAGAGAAAATGTGTTGACGCGTATCACATGGACACTTGTAAAACCGGTGTTCAGATCTAGCTCGTTTCGGTCTAAAACAGCTTGTCTCCTTGTATTAAGCATGAATACATGCTTTTCGCGCAGTTATAAATGAAAAAGTTCTGACGCGTTTCACACGGACACTTGGAAAACCGGTGTGTTCAGATCTAGCTCGTTTCGTTCTAAAACAGCTTGTCTCGTATTAAGAACGAATACATGCTTTACGCGCGGTTATGAGAGAAAAGGTTTTGACGCGTATCACACGGAGAATTGTAAAACCGATGTGTTCAGATCTAGCTCGTTTCGGTCTAAAACAGCTTGTCTAGATGTTTTAAGCAAAAAAACATGCTTGTCGCGGATATGAAAGAAATGGTTTTGACGCGTATCACACGTACGGACACTTGTAAAACCGATGTGTTCAGATCTAGCTCGTTTCCGTCTAAAACAGCTCGCCTCTGTATTAAGTACGAATACATGCTTTTCGCGCAGTTATGAGAAAAAGCTATGATGGGTATCACACGGACACTTGTAAAACCGATGTGTTCAGATCTAGCTCGTTTCGGTCTAAAACAGCTTGTCTCGATGTTTTAAGCACGAATACATGCTTTTCGCGCAGTTATGAGAGAAAAAGTTTTGACGCGTATCACACGGAGAATTGTAAAACCGATGTGTTCAGATCTAGTTCGTTTCGGTCTAGAACAGCTTTTCTCCTTGTATTAAGTACGAATACATGATTTTAGCGCAGTTATGAGAAAAAGTTCTGAAGCGTATCACACGGACACTTCTAAAACCGATGTGTTCAGATCTAGCTCGTTTCGGTCTAAAACAACTTGTCTTTTTGTATTAAGCACGAATACATGCTTTTCGCGCAGTTATGAGGAAACGTTTTGACGCGTATCACACGGACACTTGTAAAACCGATATGTTCAGATCTAGCTCGTTTCGGTCGAAAACAGCTTGTCTCGTTGTATTAAGCACGAATACATGCTTTTTGCGCAGTCATGAGAGAAAAAGGTTTGAAGCGTATCACACGGACACTTGTAAAACCGATGTGTTCACATCTGGCTCATTTTGGTCTAAAACAGCTTGTCTCGTTGTATTAAGCACGAATACAAGCTTTTCGCGCTATACTGATAGAAAAAGTGTTGACGCGTATCACATGGACACTTGTAAAACCGGTGTTCAGATCTAGCTCGTCTCGGTCTAAAACAGCTTGTCTCGTTGTATTAAGCACGAATACATGCTTTTCGCGCAGTTATGAGAGAAAAAGCTTTCACGCGTATCACACGGACAATTGTAAAACCGATGTGTTCAGATCTAGCTCGTTTCGGTCTAAAACAGCTTGTCTCGATGTTTTAAGAGCGAATACATGCTTTTCTCGCAGATATAAGAGAAAACGTTTTGACGTGTATCATACGGACACTTTAAAACCGATGTGTTCAGATCTAGCTCGTTTCGTTCTAAAACAGCTTGTCTCCTTTTAAGCGCAAGTACTTGCTTTTCGCGCAGTTATGAGAGCAAAAGTTTTGACGCGTATCACGAGCCCTTGTAAAACCGATGTGTTCATATCTACCTCGTTTCTGTCTAAAACAGCTTGTCTCTTTGTATTAAGCACGAATACATGCCTTTCGCGCAGTGCTGAGAAAAAGTTTTGACGCGTATCACATGGACACTTGTAAAACCGATGTGTTCAGATTTAGCTCGTTTCGGTCTAAAACAGCTTGCCTAGTTGTATTTAGCACAAATACATACTTTTCGCGCAGTTATGAGAGAAAACGTTTTTACGCGTATCACATGGACACTTTAAAAAAGATGTGTTGAGATCTAGCTCGTTTCGGTCTAAAGCAGCTTGTCTCGTTGTATTAAGCACGAATACATGCTTTTAGCGCAGTCATGAGAGAAAAAAGTTTGAAGCGTATCACACGGACACTTGTAAAACCGATGTGTTCAGATCTAGCTCGTTTTGGTCTAAAACACCTTTACTCGTTGTATTAAGCACGAATACAAGCTTTTCGCACAGTACTGAGAAAGTGTTGACGCGTATCACATGGACACTTGTAAAACCGGTGTTCAGATCTAGCTCGTTTCGGTCTAAAACAGCTTGTCTCGTTGCATTAAGCACGAATACATGCTTTTCGCGCAGTTATGAGAGAAAACGTTTTGACGCGTATCACACGGAGAATGCTAAAACCGATGTGCTCAGATCTAGTTCGTTTCGGTCTAGAACAGCTTTTCTCCTTGTATTTAGCACGAATACATGCATTTAGCGCAGTTGTGAGAGAAAACGTTTTGACGCGTATCACACGGACAATTGTAAAACCGATGTGTTCAGATCTAGCTCGGTTCGGTCTAAAACAGCTTCTCTTTGTATTAAGCACGAATGCATGCTTTTTGCGCAGTTATGATAAAAAGTTTTGACGCGTATCACACGGACAGTTGTAAACCCGATGTGTTCAGATCTAGCTCGTTTCGGTCTAAAACAGTTTGTCTCTGTATTGAGCACGAATACATGCTTTTCGCGCAGTTATGAGAGAAGAAGTTTTGACGCGTATCACACGGATACTTGTAAAACCGATATGTTCAGATCTAGTTCGTTTCGGTCTAAAACAGCTTGTCTCGTTGTATTAAGCACGAATACATGGTTTTCGCGCAGTTATGAGAGAAAAAGTTTTGATGCGTATCACACGGACAATTGTAAAACTGATGTGTTCAGATCAAGTTCGTTTCGGTCTAAAACAGCTTGTCTTCTTGTATTAAGCACGAATACATGCTTTTAACGCAGTTATGAGAGAACGTTTTGACGCGTATCACACGGACACTGGTAAAACCGATGTGTTCAGATCTAGCTCGTGTCGGTCGAAAGCAGCTTGTCTCGTTGTATTATGCACGAATATATGCTTTTCGCGCAGTCCTAAGAGAAAAAGTGTTGACGCGTATCACATGGACACTTGTAAAACCGATGTGTTCAGATCTAGCTCGTTTTGGTCTAAAACAGCTTGTCTCGTTGTATTAAGCACGAATACAAGCTTTTCGCACAGTACTGAGAGAAAATGTGTTGACGCGTATCACATGGACACTTGTAAAACCGGTGTTCAGATCTAGCTCGTTTCGGTCTAAAACAGCTTGTCTCCTTGTATTAAGCATGAATACATGCTTTTCGCGCAGTTATAAATGAAAAAGTTCTGACGCGTTTCACACGGACACTTGGAAAACCGGTGTGTTCAGATCTAGCTCGTTTCGTTCTAAAACAGCTTGTCTCGTATTAAGAACGAATACATGCTTTACGCGCGGTTATGAGAGAAAAGGTTTTGACGCGTATCACACGGAGAATTGTAAAACCGATGTGTTCAGATCTAGCTCGTTTCGGTCTAAAACAGCTTGTCTAGATGTTTTAAGCAAGAAAACATGCTTGTCGCGGATATGAAAGAAATGGTTTTGACGCGTATCACACGTACGGACACTTGTAAAACCGATGTGTTCAGATCTAGCTCGTTTCCGTCTAAAACAGCTCGTCTCTGTATTAAGTACGAATACATGCTTTTCGCGCAGTTATGAGAAAAAGCTATGATGCGTATCACACGGACACTTGTAAAACCGATGTGTTCAGATCTAGCTCGTTTCGGTCTAAAACAGCTTGTCTCGATGTTTTAAGCACGAATACATGCTTTTCGCGCAGTTATGAGAAAAAAGTTTTGACGCGTATCACACGGAGAATTGTAAAACCGATGTGTTCAGATCTAGTTCGTTTCGGTCTAGAACAGCTTTTCTCCTTGTATTAAGTACGAATACATGATTTTAGCGCAGTTATGAGAAAAAGTTC